>PVIC010009600.1:0-45235 GCA_004025085.1 Thryonomys swinderianus
AAGATCCCGTCCCCAGCTCCAGGCCACCTCTTCCAAGAGGGTCTCTCCAGGGCGCACTCTCCCACCCCACCCTATGAGCTGAGCTCTCCAAGTGCTGGTGACCAGACCTCATGCTCTGTCCCATGAGCACCTTCCACATTCTCTAAGCAGCAAAATCCCAAGCCATAGGTAAGGGCACTCAGGCACAGAGCGGTGACTTGCCCACAGCTGTAGAACTAAGTGACAGGGCAGGAACCAGTCAGTGCCTGCTCATAGATACCACCTCTGTGTCAGCCCCTCACCCAGCCCTTCCTGCCTATCTGAGATGGGGCTGGAAGTCCATGGATGGGGCCTAGGGCCTTAGCACAGCCTGGAACCCAACACTGTGGGCAATGCCCCCGGCTCCCATGTATCTGCTCAGCCTGAAGCTACTCTGGCCACTCCTGTGAGCCAGGTGCTAATAGCCACTCAGGTCCTGAGCCCACCTTGGGAGCCAGTGGCACTGACCATCTACCAGATCAGGATGCTGCGCCTCCCATGGAGTGGGAAAAACAATGAAAAGCCCTTCCACCAGGTGAGCAGCTGCTCTGCCAGGCCCGGAGAAATAGCCCTGATGGCTTCATTCCTCTTACCTGTCAAGAACAGCTTCCCCTATTAGCTAACGGATGAGGAAACTGAGGCCTCCTAATGAAACTCAAATACCCAAAGGGCCAAGCAACTTACAAGCAGACACGGGATTCAAGCCCAGGAGTCTGATTTTGGTCACTCTCCATCCACACAGCCCACAGCACCACTCCATCAGTTGCCGCACTGTGTGGGAGCCGCACTAAGCCTTCAGGAAGTTTGGTCTGTCCTTCTACATGCTCACTGCCATCCTTCCACACTCATGTGCCACCACATGTATACATGTATGTGCATAAGCATTGTACACATGTGTATATAGTACACACATGCATGCATTACTTGCACATATATATACGTGTACACTATACTTTTGTGTGTGCATATAACACATGTGCTCGTATATGTGTGTGCACACAAATGTGTGCTTATACATGCATGCACGTGTACTTGGCTATATTGCATGCATACACAGGTGTATGTGCATACACATGTATATGTGTTCACATACACATCACACATGTCTCTCCTTGTCTCCTATTCAGAGGGGCAAGGGCTGGTGGTTGGACCTGGATGGGGAATTTTTTTTTTTTTGACAGGATCTCGCTTTGTAGCTCACTATGTAGCTCAGGCAAGCCTTGAACTCAGCAATCCTCCTGCCTGTGTCTCCTGAGTGCTGGGAGTACAGGCTTGAGCCACCAAGCCCAGCATTTGTGGTATGAGGTACTGATTGCCAATGGGTGTGGCCGCCACACCTAGCATTGTTATATGTGGTTACTGGGATCAAACCAGGGACCTTGCACTTGTGAGACAGGCATCGGAACCACTGAGCTAAATCTCAGACCTGGATGGGGAATTTTTAAACTAATCACACTTCCCACCAATACCGCCCAACAGGTACAACAATGAAGCAACCCTTCTCCAGGTCAGTGACCCCAGCAGAGCCCCTAACAGTAAGAGCAGGTCCTTCAGGGTGCACAATTGAGGCAACTCCTGCTGAGGCCTCCAGCCCCCTCCGAGGCCCACAGGTGCTACAGTGTGAGCCCTGCGTGGACCCGATGCTGCAGATGTGAGCTTTCTGACTGCTGCAGGTTAAATCAGGGATGACATCTCCCATCTAGGAACTCAGTCCATTCATCAGAAACCTACTCAGATGCTGCATGGTTGTGCCAAGCACCATTGGTGCAAGGGAGCTACTGCTGCCTCCTTAGCCACCTGGACAGCTGTGACGGAATGCAGAGGGACAGCAAGGCCCAAGTCCTCTTTGCCCTGTCCTGGACAGATGGATGGACAGATGCAGGGCAGCCTGCCCCTCCCTCATCCCATAGGCACCAAAAGCAGCCCCGGTAAAAGGCTGTTTCAAGACATCATTTCTGAAAGGCTGAGCTGAACTAGCACTCAAATATCTTCCGCGATGTAAATTATGTGGGTTGAACTAATGAGCTATATATGTATCTTTCATCCCCTAATTAACTGTGGTTTAATGAATTTCTCAGCACACTGCTGCCAGAATGGCCTTGCAGCCCAAAAGAGGTTTCTCCCTCCGTTGCCGGTAAATATTTAAAGACCCCAAATTAAAGGGAACACCAGGGCCCAGAATTGGAGACTGGATACTTCCTCAGGGGCAACTGTCTCATTGATTCAGTGTTTTCATTTTTTTCCTTTTTCCTCCAAGGAGGTGGCAAGGGACTTTAGGCGCTAGGACCCTGCAGAGGCACCAAGCCTGGGCTTCTTGCTCCAGCTGCCCAGAGGCTCCCCTCCCCCACCTGCATCTTGAGGGAGGGACAGGGACTTTATACCTGCTGAAACCCCTTAGGCAAAGACACCCAAGGCACAGCCTAGGCAGCCAGGGCCCAGGGGAACATCAGATCCAGGGCTCAAGTCCCAGCACCTGCCCCTTCCTAGGGGGTGGGTGAGGGGAGCCAGCATCACACTGACCCCCAAGGGTTACTGCTGCCAGTGTCTTCCATCCCCCAGGGTCGTCTATGCTGTCAGCCTGAGTGACTCGCATTCGCATTCGGAGCTCGCAGCACCCTCCAGCACACAGCCTAGCAAACACAGAAGCCTCGGCCCAAACATCCCCATGACAGTGTTGTCGCCAGTGCCGAGTGGGCGGGCACCTCGGGTGCCCTTTGAGGCCACACAGATGGGCAGCTTCCCCTAACTATCAGAGAGCTGGCCCTGCCCCGTTCCCATGGGAGGCTGGGAAGGTCCCTGCCCTAAAAAGCCACAGATTACACAGAAGGGGGAGGAGAAGACGGTGAAGCCCAGGGAGGGAGGAGGAGGAAGCACCAGGCATGGTCCCACACTTACCCCAGTTTGCCACCTCACGGGGCAGACACAGAGCTCCCAGGAATCACTACTGCAGACCAACCCCAGCCCTGGTACAGGCAGGGAGAGGAGAGGGGGCCAGATGCCCTGCCTTGGCCAGGACAGGCACCAGGGCCACCACAGTTAGATTCGGGAAGACCCATGGGAGACTATGGTTCTTCCCAGGATCCGGCCTGAAGGACACTACCTCCAGAAGGTGGGGACAGGGCCCCACGGAGGGTGCTCCATCCTCCCCACCACCCTCGGCCCAGTGACTCAGGGGAAACCAAAGGCTTCTGGGAAGCCACAAGCCACATGAGTTCCCCATGGCTGGGCTTGGACGCCTCTCCTCGCTCTCCTTGGCCCCTCTGGTGATGGTGCATCCAACCCAGAGAAAACACAGGGGTCCTGACAATGACTCAAACTGGCTCTCCATGGCCACAAACCCAGCCACACCCAGGTCAGACTGTGGGCAGAGGAGCACAACCCTGAAAGAAGCCTGAGGTCTGCCCAGTGCCACTAGGCCACACCCTCACCAGTGTCCCCCTGGGTATCTAGGCGGCACCTCCTCAGATCCCCTCAGAGCCCCTTCATTCCCAGACTCCTCCTCCTATTTCTGTTCCCCAGGGCCTACTCCAGACCACACTTCCTCATCTTGTCATCTTGTTGGTCACACCAAATGGCACAGCATAGGTGCTTGTTTTAAGCCCCTTTTCCAAAGCTATGCCTTGCCCACAGCCTCCCACAGCCTCCCACAGCCAGTGCTGGATCCTCCTTGCCCCTCCACAGCCAGCTCATACCACCTTCAGAACGATTCTGAGATGAGCCCACAAGGTCAGAGCCATGTGACCATCTTGAATCACTAAATACAAACTAATGACACCGTGGCACAAGTGGTGAAAGTCCCATCTGCAAAACAGTCTCCTCTCTGCCTAGAAACAGGCCCTATCTGATGTGGATGGTCTGCAGCCTGGCACTAGGCCTGAAACTTTACATGAATAATAAATGCATATCAGACGATGCAATGGACTGGTGGTCATTCAGATGGAGAGATAGAAAAATAGGGAGGTGGATGGGTGGTAGGTAGATAGAAGGGATGGATGGAAGGATAGATGGAGAGAGAGAACGAAGGAAGCAGGCAAGGAAGGAAGGGACAGATGGATGGCAGATAGATGGGGTGAGTGGATGGATGGAAGGGTGGATGGACAGATGGATAGATGGGTGCACAGCTAGATGAAAGGAAAGGAGAAAGGAAGGAAAGGAGATGAGGGAAGAGAAGGAAAGGTAAGATAAGTGGACTCTTCCACCTATCCTACCTGGGACAGTGAGAGGGTAGATGGATGAATGGTAGGTATATGGAAGGACAGAAGTATGGACAGATGGATAGATGGATGGTGGATGGGTGAGTCAATGAACTCTCAAACTCAACATCAAAGAGACCAAACCAGCCCCATAAAGTCAGAATGTTGAATGTGCACTATCTCCAAGGAGAGCAGGCAAAGACAGGAAGCCCCTGACCAGCTTTTAGTAAGGGCCCAAGAGGGGGCCGCTCCTGAACCATAAGTCTGTCCCTGGGAGTCAAGAGGAGAGAGGCAAAACCAGTGTCCTGAGGTTGAGAGGGGAACACTGGGAAGTGTAGGGACAAGTGCCGTGGGGCAGAGTGGAGACCAGCACAGCTGGGCCCTGAGAGAGGGCACCCAGCCAGGAGCTAGAGAGATGGGATGGGCCTGTCACAGTGCCCAAGACCCAGGCAGAGAGTGAAGGACCAACTTGCCCCATACCAGGCCCTGTGTACACCTACACGAGGTAGCAGTGTGTCCATCTGGGCCCAGGACCCCCACAGCCCCCAGACACCACAACTCAGGGATGGGTCATTGGTAGATGCCACCCCGGAGGCCCTGGGCATTTGAAGGGTGCTGCCTAAGATCACACGCCAAGTCAGCACAAGCCTGTCAGTGTCTCTGGGACACAGTGGGTGCCCCTCCTTTTTTGCACAAACAGGAGGCCGTGAGACCCCCAAGGAGTTGGCTTCAGTATGGACACCATTTCCAGAGCCTCAGAAGTTCTCAGAACCAAGGACCCAGCAGAGGGGCTGCCCACCCCTAGAACATGTAGTGTTCCTGTCCTGGCTTATTAAATTTCTTCCCAACAACCTAAGCACTTCTGCAGAACAACCCACAGTACTGAGTGGCTTCTGTTGGCAGAGACACCATCTGATAAGGCCACTCCTGCTGGCAGCAGTTTCCCCCCCCACACCCACCCTCCACACTGCTGGAGGCTACCTGGACACAGAGGCTCCACCCACAGGATGACCCACCATCTCACAGGGCCATATTCAGAGAGATCTACAAGGTAAAACTGGGAGGGGACAGGCAGTGTGGGGAGGGGCCACAGTTTGGAACAGTGAGAAGTCAAAAGGAATCAACAAAAACCAACACTGAGCTTCAGAATGGACAGACCTGAAAGATCCCTTCTTCCTACACTGGCCTCATGAACTTGGTTAAGCCCACCCTCTTGGGGCCTCTACTTCCTACCTGGAGGATGGATGTAGCATCCTTGGCTCCCAGCCGCTTTCAGGTTGGGAAGGAGCTGGAGACTCCTATCTGCTCCCAAGTGGAAGGAAACAGGGTGTCTCACTCCTACTTTGCAGGGAGGAGGCTGGCATGCCTAGAGCCACCCCTCTTCAGCAAGACCCAAAACCACCAGAGGGCTGAGGTCTGTGCTTAATTTTGGTGCAGGTCAGTCCAGGGAGCTCCCAGAAGAATCTGCCCCCCATTACCTGTCCCTGTTTACCATGATGCCTAAGAACCATAAGCAGGTAGTGAGAGACTCCCATAGAAGACCTCCAGGTTTCTTAGGAGGGAGGCAGCACCCAGAGTGCCCTTGCTTGGCAGCAGGACCTGTGCCCTGGGGCAGAGGCTGGGGGGCTGGAGAGAGCCCAGCATATGGCCTCCACTTGTCCCCCTTCAAGGAGCTCCCCACCACTGAGACAGAGCCTGCCCCAGCCCCAGTGTGCACACCCATCCTGCCTCATCCTCAGTTTAAACACAGCTGGCCCTCACACCAACAGGCCCCAGCTGGTGCCCCCTGAGGCTGCTCTCCCACCACCCACTCATCCCAACCTGCCCACTTCCTCCTCCTGCCATCATGGAGAGAGAGCTGCTCCAGGGCTCCCCACCTGGCATCCTTTAGGACACGTTTCCCTCAACACTGCTTTGCTGAGTAGATACCTTAATTTTGGGTGCAGCCCAGATACCCCTCCTGGAGAAGCCCTCTCACCTCCAACCCATCACTGGCCTGAGATCCTTGCACACGGGTTTCCTGATGTGACCGTCTCTAAACTTAAGATGCTGGTACAAAGCCTGACACACAGAAAACCTCATCAATATGAATGAACAGATGGATAGGTGGATGGGTGGATGGGTGGATGGATGGGGGGGTGGGGGGGTGAGTGGGAGGATGGACAGGTGAGTAGACCGATGTGAGGGTGGCTGGGTGAGTGGATGGGAGGATGGATGGATGGATAGATGGATGGGTACAGGGATGGATACATGCATACGTATGTGCATGAGTGAATGAATACATGATGGGGCCTTTCAGCAATTCCACATGAAGAAGATACAAAGACAGCAGATGGTATAGACATCTCCTACATTGTCTGCAGAACCAAGACCCTCACACAGGTGAGTGCCCTCCAGCCTGTGAGCAGGGAAGACTTTCCTCCCTTCAGAGCACACAGGTGGCCCTGAGCAGAGGCACAGGCACAGCCATGGTGACTTCTCTGGCCTCCTGACAACACTGCACTTCTCTGCTTTGGAGCAGCCCCTGTGCTCCCAGCCATCCTCCTGGGCACGGCCTTCCTGGGACAAGGTGCCTCGAGGAGGCGACACAGAATTGGACTCACAGCAAAGACCAAGGTGGTGAGCAGGGTAGGCGCTGAGTGAGCTGCATCTCAAATCCCCAACAGGGACACACATATGCTGGTCCAAGGCACATGAAAACTGCAGCCATTTTATATGCAACATCACAAAATATGGCAATTATCCAAAGCTTTGTGACTACAGCCAATCCCCATACTCAAGACTCACCCTGCCGGCTGCTGATCCCCAGGCCCTACAGAGCCATCTCGGAAAAGCCTCCATGTGCGCGCTCCGGCTGGGCTACCTAGCATGCCATAGGCGGGTGCCTGCAGGTCCAGACCAGGGCTGGACCCACCAGCAAGTCCTGGATCCAGGTGAGGGAAGAGAGCAGGAGCATCAGCCCTGAAGTTCCTGTGCCCAGGGAGCTTCCTGCCAATGCTGCCAAGTGCTACAGCCAGGCCCAAGAGTCCCCTGGTGAAACAGGCCCTCTGATCACCTGGCTACTCTTCTTGTCACCTTGGTCAGGGAGCACAGACACCCTCTACCCTCTGGTGCACACCTCAGCCGCCTGCCTGCTGAGGTTCCTCCAGGTCTCCCTGTGCCCAGGCTGTCTTGGAACTTGCTGTGAGCAGGAGCTTCCCCTGGGCTTCTGTCTGATGGGTGTTCTGAGGCCCACAGATGGTGCCCCGAGCGGGCATCAGAACCTACACCTGGGGCTGTCTCCTGTGTTGCTCATCACTACCGGAGCAGGTCAGGACGACCTCCCCACGTCACACAGGATGAAACTGAGTCCCTGGCCTTTACCTGCAGTCCCTCCACTGCTAAGTGGCACAGACAGACCCAGAAGCCAACTGCGGCTGACCCCAGAGACCTGGATGGGGCCGGAGAACGGGTTCAATGTCACACCTAGACAGAAGCACCTTCCCACAGCCCCTGGCTGCACAGCCGATCACAGCCACTCAGACCTAGTCAAAGCTCACTTCTGGGGACCTTGTGAGACTCCCACCTCCAGAGCCCCACTTCAGCACACCCTGTGCAACTCCATATTAGTACTCCCGCATAGTAACAATTATTTACAGGTCTGTGTGGATGGATCCACAAGGTGCATGAATAAATGGATGAACGAATGAACATGTGCCTTGACACCAACTCTACTTTGGTGTGCAAATTCCATATGTCTCCCAGAGCAGAACGGAAACATGTTCTCCCCTAACAAGCTCCAGTCGGTGACTTCCATTTTTCTGCAGCAAAGATGTCAGCATCTGTCACCTTTGTCAGTAGCCAAATGACACTGCCTGGAGCCCAGTGTCTAGGGGTGGAGGAAGGATGTATTTACTCACTTTGTGCTGCCTGAGATAACATTACCACCTCCAGGAGGCCCCGGCAGAGTGTGCGTTACTGGTGCACAGTCTGAATTTCCTCCACATTGATTTCACGCTGAATTTCCTGAGTCTCCAAGCAAAGTTGTTAACATACAAGAGAAGCGCTTCTCCGGGCCTTCAGTACATCCTTCACCCAGAACATAAGCGGTGATAATATTTGTAATATGTTTACTGACAGAACCAGGGGCTCTGTGCAAATAACTCTTTTATGACACAAAGTACTTAACTAAGATGGAAAATGGCATTACTCATGTTAAATTCAAAATGAGCATTTTCTCCCAGATTGCTAGAAATCCAGGAAATGTCATTAGCTATCTGAGGTTACAATGAAATCCGCAAAGGGTTACTCTAGTAATTACATTTACTGTAGCTATAGAAACCATGGGCATCAGACAGTTTGGCTGACAGCTCTGTCTTTTTCCCCAAGAAGAGCTCATCTACATGTTGTCATCTCCAAAGATCAGGCTCTGGAACACCCCGATGGCCCCACATCTGGGCATTAGCCATGGAGTCTTGGGAGAATTGTTTTCCCCATAGGCACCAGGATGGAGCCCCAGGACATGAGTTGCTCTGATTCCTACTGGAAACTGATAATAAAAGACACCGATAAGAGCGCTCTTCTATGGCTTCTGCATTGAAATACACTTCTGAATGTGCGCCCGAAGTTAGGCTTCCTGGGGCCATCATTCTGTGGCAAATACGTTATTTATGGCTGCACAAAGCACTCCTGTGCCCCCCAGAGCTTGAGCCGCAGCTTCCTGGCACACCCCTTGCTCCTCCCTCCAGGCCAAGAGGCACACCTACAGACAGGGCCTGGAGCCCGAGGACTTCCTCAGACCACACAGTAGCAGAAACAGGCAACGGGCTATGCCCAAACATATCAAAAGTGGTGACCTGGGGACTCACAAGGAAAGCAGGGACCACAGGAGGCATCTGCCTCAGTGGGAAATGATGATGTCCCTCTTGCCAAGGAGAAGAGCCCACCCCTGCCCTTCTGCCTGTGACATCACCACTTGATACCTGTGTGACAGCCAGCACTTGTACCAGGAGTTCCCACACTGTGATTCTTGAAGTAGGGTGCCAGGGCCAACAGCAGTGGCACCACCTAGAACCTTTTAGAATTTAATTTTTGCAAAGGCCTAGTTCCAACCCCAAACCTAAGACGGCAGAAACTTTTTCAGTGAGGTCCTATTATCTGACTCTTTAAAAACATTTCCCCATGATTCTGAGACACAGGAAATGGGAAAATAACCAGGCTGCCCTTAGGTTAACTTAGATAGCTCTCAACAACCCTGACGTGCACAGGGAGCCGCTGGCCATGGGTCCTGGTTATCAGGGATCCCATGAGATGCGAGATTACTCTGGGCTGGGACTGAAGCCTGCACACTGCTTCACAGTGTACACAGGGCCCAGCAAGTCCCTAAATCTGAGGCTGGCTGTGCCCACAGCTCGCCCCTGGGCCACTAAGATGTCCAAGTCACCAGGGGTCCCAGAAACAGACCTGGCCATATGATGCCCACTGTACTGACTGGCCAGGGGCTTCCAGGCTGCAGAGGGACCCGAGATGGCCACTCGGAGTGTGCCACCCAGTGAGCAGGGGACACCTCCAGAAGGCAAGAAGCCCAGATCAGCCCCAGCCTCTGGGGCGCAAATGAACATCCTGCCAGGTCCTGGTCCCACTCGAGCCCTTCCTTCACCCACTGTTCCTCTTGCTCCATGGGCCCCTTTGCACCTGAATGTCACCCTGCCCCTCTTGTCCCCTCCCTGAGGAATCCCTAACACATGAGAAGAGCCTGCAAGGAAACGAGCCAAAAAGCAACCTTTCTGTTGTTGTCTTATCTTTTCCTTCTCTCTCCATCTCTTGACCCCTTCCCATCTGCAAAGATCTGTCTCCCTCCCTATTTTCTATTATCTATCTTTTAATTTTGCTCTTTATTTATATTTTGGGTTTCTCAAATTATTTGTGGTTTCAACAGAAAGCTCATGTGTCAAAATGAAATTTTATTCGCGGTGGCTTGCCTGGGCACCATAGTGAGCTCAGGGCCAGCCTGAACTACAAAGCGAGACCCTGTCTCAAAAGCAAAAAAAAAAATGAAATTTTAAAAGATGAACTGGGATGTAGCTCAGTGGTGCAGCACTTGCCTAGCATCTGTGAGGCCCTAGGTTCAGTTCCCAGCATCACACACAAAAAGGTCTCCAAACCTCAAGGCCTAAATCAAGGTGCATGCATGTGTGCATGCACGCGCACACACACACACACACCACCTGGGGAGGACACCTTCCCTGAGCTCACCATGCCCAGGATGCCCTGGTTGAGCCTCCTGCAGCCCACAGCAGACCTGGCCTGGCTCTGAGCACCCAGGGCATGGCCCAGAGCTCCTTCTCTCTTTCCCAGACATACAGCATCGCTGAGCTATGCTGGGCAGGCAGGGGTACCCACAACTACCACCGGCCATGCCTCAATTGCTCAGCCTGGCCCAGCCTAACCCCTTCAGCTCCCTACAACCCAAGTCTCTGGGGCCCCAACCAGCACAAAGACCCACAGCTGGCTGTAGCTGGGGCCCCTGGAGCGGACTCCACAGACCTCAGGTCTCAGCACCCCTCCTTCTGGAAATGCAGGCCTTAACCCAAATGGGTTCAGCCCTCCAGGAGTTGCCACAGCTCTTCTAGCCCAGCAGTTGCCTCTGCAAGGCTTGTATATGTTTGTTAGTTCTTTTTTTTTTTCTTTTTGTTTTGAGACAGGGTCTCACTTTGTAGTTCAGGCTGGCCCTGAGCTCACTACGTAGCCCAGGCAAGCCTGGAACTCAGCAATCCTCCTGTCTCTGCCTCCCGAGTGCTGGGATTACAGGCGTGAGCCACCACGCCCGGCACTGTGGCATGTGGTATTGATTGCTGGTGGGCGTGAGTCACCACACCCAGCATTGTATGTGGTTACCAGGATCAAACTCAGGACCTTGCGCTTGCGAGGCAGGCACCAGAACCACTGAGCTAAATCTTCGGCCCCTGTGTTAGTTCTTTTGAAGAAGGTTCCTGAACCCACAGTGTTCCTCCTGTCTCAGCCTCCTGAGTCCTGGGATTACAAGCATGAGCCAGTCTGAGTAGGCTTTGTTCATGTGTCTTCCTCAGGGCAGGCCTGGGACAGCCACCCAATCACTCCCCATCCTGGGGTCCTGCTCGCTCTGCCTATTCTGTCTCCAGGGCTACCTCTGTCCCCACCTGGAACAGCCCAGTGAGCATCCAAGGGCATTTAACTAACAAGGAGCCTGTGTTATCACACCCTCATGACAGCAATGGCACTCAACCCCCTTGGCAAGAGGACCCACAGGTGCCCACAGGAAGGCCCCCCTAACCCAGGGGTCAGCACTCTGAACAATATTTCATTCGCAAGGCTGTTCAGGCCAGTAGTAAGTGACACAGGAGTAAGGTTAGGCACACAGGACAGACACACAGTCCCAGCCTGACTCAGTGAGCTCAGCTCCCCTAGTGGCACCTGACGCATCTTGTATTAGGCTGGCTTCTGAAATCCACTCTGGAGACACCACTGCCCCGGTGTCCACTTGGCTTCTGCCATAGGAGGCATCAGCAGGGGCTCTGTCCGCCGTCTGAGATCATAGCTCCTACTGGGCAGCCCCTCTGCCCACCTGATCCTCTCCCAGGGGCTCGGCAACGCTGTCCCCACTCCCACCCTCCCGCCCTTCGGCAGCTCTCTGCAACCACTTCCCTGTCTCTAAGCGCTCCCCATTCCTGCCAAGGTCCTTTCCTTCCTTCTGTGCAGGAACCTCTAGGAGGATTGAGGAACTGACATGGAGAGTCAGTGCCCTTAGGGGTTGATGAAAAGCCAGTTTCAGCAAGGTTTTCCCCAGTCCTGTCTGCAGCGAAAAATGAGCCGGTGAGCAGGCTGCTAGGACAATTAGCTACATTCTGAGGCTTAATTACCTAGATCCAAAGCAGGATGGCTCCTAACAACTGGTGGAGCCTCTGGGGTTTTCCGCAGGGCTCTGGCCTCAGAACTGTCGGCTCAACTGCTTTATGAATGACTTGGCAGATGACACTGATTGGTCCCATTCCAGGGGTAATACAGCATTGGGAACCAAAAAAGATCTTGGTCATCTAGAATACTGGGCCATACTGACCAGAACAGCTCAACAGAGTTAGTTAGAAAGGTGCACAGGTAAAACAGGTGGGAAGAGTCAAGGGGTAGCTTGTAGGAGACAGTGAGGGCTCAGCCATCTTCACCTGGAATAGGAGCCGGCAGAGGACACGGCCACCTTGGGCACATAACAGTGTGACACCCAAGAGGAGGATAAAGGGACTCCACTGACTCCACGCCATTCATAAGGACTGCGGTACCGGGGGACAGGAGCCGGAAAAGGGAGACCAAAGCCCATCACAGGGATTAGCTCAGGGACCTCAAGTAGAGCCAGGAAGCAGACTGCTCATGAAGGTGACATCAAGCCAGCTCCAGACACCTCGAAGGATTATCCCCAGGAAGATAAAGAATAGGGAGCCATGCCAAGGACGCTCTCCTTCTAATCCAATTAAAACCGTCTGCAACCCACTGGAATAAACAGTATCCTCACAGAGCCAAGAGCAACCAGCAAAAAGCATCCTCCCTCTCTAACCCTGAGCTCCCCCCCACCCACCAGCGAGGGTCCTGGCAGTTGACCCCTCCAGCCTCACAACATGGCTTTCCACCTGCCCAGGATACTAACCCCACCTTCCCAGCAAGACAGGAAAGGAACAGCAGAGAAAATTCAAAGATGAGTAAAAATAGATAAAATAAATGAAAATCCCTACTGTCCAATTCTTTGAAAAAGAAAGTAGTACAGTTTCAGAAGAATGGCCAGCCCTAAAATAGACTTACATGTAGATTTTGGGGGAAAATGCTACCAGCTATTTTCAAAGAGGAAAAAAAAATCACATTACTTCCACTGAAGAGAACAACTGAAGACAAATTAATATCACCAGGATTCTAACAGAACCACTGTTGGAAAGTATTAAAAAACCAGAATTGACACTACCAAAAACATGGACCAGTAAACCAAAAACTACACTTGAAAAACATGTTAGCTTAAACTAAGGCAGGCCATTGTTACAAACAACCTGAAATATCTCAGTGGCCTAAGTCAATGCAGAACTGCTTTTCTCCACATACTAACAGATGGGACCTTGTATAGTTAATGCCAGAACACAGGCACAGGCTGCAGCTACCTTCTCCCATGGCACCAAGAAAAAGGAACATGCCAGAACCAAGTGCTCCTAAACCTCCAGTTCCCATGAGGGCGATATTAATTACACTCTCACCTGATTGGCCCTGGCAAGTTACATGGCCAGTGATGACATCATAAGGTAGTCTATCACTCTTCCCACTGAAAGAAGCCAGGATGTTTCTTTTCCTTCCTTCCTTCCTTCCTTCCTTCCTTCCTTCCTTCTTTCTTTCTTTCCTTTCTTTCTCTCTTTTTTTCTTTCTTTCTTTCTTTCCTTCCTTCTTTTTCTTTTTTTTTAGTTCTTTGAGACATAGTCTCCCTTTATAGTTTAAGCTGGCCCTGAACTATGTAGCCCATGCGAGCCTTGAACTCATGGCAATCCTCCTGCCTCTGCCTCCTGAGTGCTGATATTACAGGCATGAGCCACAAGTCCATCCAAAGCCAGAATGTTTTGAACAACAAGATAACTTGTTAGACACCTCCAGACTAGAGAACTAGAGAACAAATATAGGGAGGCTTCTGGTTATAGGAAAGGTGGAAAAACAGAGAGAAAATGCAGGAAGAGCCAAACATCTAGGGCTATATTCTGGAAGAAGACATGAAGGAAGAGCTGAGGTTAGACATCAAGGTCAATGCAGTGAAGAGAAAGGTCTTGTCTGCAAAGGAGTGCTGGGCTTCCTGGAGGAATAATGTAAAGCCTCAAAGGAAAGGGAAGGGGGGGGTGAAAGCGTGGCCTCACAAAGGTAGAGCTGATGGCTAGACATGGCCTTGCAGCTTCAGAGGAGCCCAGAACGTGAGCTTGCTTCCCTAGGGCACCCCATCCCCTTATCCCAGACAAATGGCTGGATCAGAACTGCCATTCTCATAATTTACACCAGAAGTGTAGACCAGAATATCTTTCCCCACCACGCAGAAGTAAACTATTTGTGTGCACAAAATGTCTCTGAATTATTAGAGAATATTATTAAATTAAATTAAAATATATAATTATATATCAAACTATATATCAACTCTACAAATCTGCTATAAATTATATATCAAGCTATATACATTAACTTTTATTAAAAAACAAATTATCAGGGGATAACACAGAAATGGGCCCTGGCAACATGCAGGCAAATCTGTACATTTCAAGGAAGAAATACAATTAGTGGTTTCAAATTCAGTCAGGCCCAAGTGCAGCCTCTGATGGCAACCCTGCCACCCATATCAGGAACACAGCATGTGGGGTGCAGGGGGTAGAGTGGAGGAGGACAACCAATGAATCCCCTTAATCTCTACAATCAATACACAGTAATAGTTACAAATCTAAAATTTTAAAAAGCGTGCTCCTAAGACTCTCCCCCCAAGAGACTCCCTCTGCAGGACCCTCCCTCTAGTGGAGACAAATGTGCACAGCGCCCGCTAGGCTCCGAGCCTTCTCCCTGGAACACAGTGGTTTCTCCCTGTGGATTAACACATTGTTGTATTCAATCAAAAGTCATGTCTTGTGAGTTTGGTTAATGTAAGTCACTCCCTACCAGCCCTGAGAAAAATCGCAAAGCTGCTCTGCCCCTGACCTGGGAGTTTGCAGCCACTGGGAGTGGTGAGGTGAGAGCCACCTTTCTGCCCTGTCTTGGGGTCTGCTCTGCCTTCAGCTGGGAAACTCAAGCACTGCCCTCCTGACTTCTTGCCACTTTTGAGCCTGCACTGCCAAGTACTACGCTAGACACACTGTGACTACTACCTCATGATAACCCACAAGGTCCAAACCAAGCCCTATAACTAACAGGTACCATACCACCCTTATCTTAGAAATAAGGAAAGCCAGCTCAGAGAGGTTAAGTAACTTCCCCACCATCACACAGCAAGTGAAAGATCCTGAAGCCAGCTCCACCTAAGGCCTGTAACCCTACCCCACCCCCTAGGTCCTGCTCCACCTTGGAGTCCCCGTAATGGTCCCTGGACTGTGGCAGAGTCAGCAAGAGCTGCTGGTCCCCGTGGAGATTTTGTGAACAGCTCCACAGTCAACCAGAGAGGGCTGCCAGGAGAGGGAGCATCCTGTCTCTTGCCCAGCATGGGCTGCAAGTGCTTTAGCCATGACTGTACTAGTCCAAGGACTGAAGAGCATACCAGGCAGCTATCATACCCAGACTCCTCAATCCAGGCTCCCAGGGCAGGAGGGTGGGTCTTGTGCTTGCTGCTTCAATTCAGAGCTAAACAAGGACAGAAGGAAGGTGCCGCCTGGGGAGCCACTCCACACCTCCAAACATGGGTTCCCCAGGGCGGAGCGGCCGTGGGGAGGAAGCTGCAGGACCCAGGCTTCTGAGCCATCCATTGCCCAGAAACAGACCTCACGGTGAGCCCCACCAGGCAGGGCATCATTATGCCCCAATGTGTGGATGAGGAAATTGAGACTCAGACAAGCTCTGTGGCTCACAAGAGAGCAGGACAGAAGCGAAGCTGAGCCCACGAGTCTGAGGCCTGTGCGCCATTGTGCTGGAATAAGGATGCCAGGGAGCGAGCAGAGGGGACCTGCCGACGGGGTGGGCAGGAAGCCGGCTGTGGGCAGGTGCCAAAGGGAGAGCAGCAGCCACACTGAGCGGCCTGAGCAGGGGTCCAGCAGCTGCTGCCACAGAAGCTCATTTTTCCCTGGAGACCTGCCCCTCTGCTAACCCCAGGGCCCAGGCAGGAGAGCCTGGCACCCCCACAGAAAATGCCCATCAGAACCCAGGCAGCACCCCAGGCTTCTGCTCCAGGAATGCCTATTCAACAGGGTAGGACAGGTGGAAGGCCAAAGACAGCCACGTCCTGCAGACCCCAGGTGGCCAGCCCAGCAGATCCTGGGCAGGTGTGTGGAGGTGCCACGAGTCTGAAGCACGCAGCCCCAGTATACAGACCCTGCCATCATGCGTGACAGGCTCGCTCACCACATAGAGCCCAGGACACACAAGACAGCTGCCCAATCACAGGCTTTAAACTCGACTCAGGGCCAAGCCCAGCCCGCCACCCCAAGTTCTAGGTTTTTGGTTTGATTGGTGTTTGTTTGTTTTTACAGTACTAGGGATTAATCACAAGGTTTCCAACTAAGCTCCATCCCTAGCTCTTTTTTAACTTTTTATTTCAAGATACAGTCTTGTTCACTTGCTATACAGTATGAACTGGGCTCACGGGCTATCCTCCTGCCTCAGGCTCCACACTCAGCTTTCATGAGATTCTGATCCCACCCAATCAGAGGCTAGCCAGACACCTTGCGAGCTCTGGGAGGGGAGCCCCCGGTACCTCAGGTCCATCTGGGTCTCATGCTTCCAGATGAGGTCCAGGCCCCACAGCCCAGAGGAGGCGGGGCCACACGTGCCCCCACACACACCCACAGGAGGCCACACATTCACCACCTGAGGTCTGTCATCATGGTCCCAAGAACTCCTCACAGCCCCACCTCTGGGAACAAACTGTGCTCTAAGAGATGATTGCACAAATAGCAGCAAAGCCCAACCCAGGCATGACCCTGACCTCCATCCCACATCATTCAGGGGCCTCCTGCAGCCACGTAGCCACACAAGTCTGGGTCTCCTGTGGGCCCCAGAGTCACAGAGACCTGGGACAGTGCCGGACAGAGGCTGCAGGAAGCGGGGCTCCAGGGTCCCTGTTCCCAGGCCCATGTGCCCTCCCCCACCCACACCCTGCAGAGGCTGCCTGTGTGGGAACAAGAGGCTCGGCACTGCGAGGGAGGCAAGCGAGGCGATTTATTCCAGAGAAAACATCTTTGTTCTGCAAGTGAACGGGAGCCATTTGCAACAATTTAATGCTCTGTTCGTGGGCCCGGGCGCCGGGCGACAGCACAGGCTGCTTCTTCGAGGCGGAGCCGTGCATAATGAAGCTTCTCACTGCCGCCAGCCACCATCCTGCCAAATGGGACGGTCATTTATCCATTAATCTGGCATGACGCCCCCTGCATTTCATCCGCTAGAACAGACGAAGCGGTGAGAGTATGGGCTCGGTGGAGACCCCTGCATTCCATTTCCTGCACCCCAATGCCTGCACCAAGGCCGCTGTGCGCCAGGCTTGGGCACCAGGTCGCCTAGGTGATCCCAGCTCTCCTGGCCTAGGGATCCAGGCCCTACCCAAGACTGGCTGGCTGGGGTCCACAGCGCCTGGAGTCCCTGAGTCCTTGCACCACAAACCCCATCCTATATCCCACTGCTGGGGCTGGAATCCTAGCTGGACCACTCCCGAGCTGTGTGAACTTGAGACTTGGCCTCATTTCTGTTGCCTCAGTTTCCCCACCATCCTCCTCAGGCTGTGGTCAGAATTCAGTGAGTATTTGCAAAGTGCTTAGAACAACGCCTGGCACACATCGAATGCTCACTATGAGTTGGCTTAAAATATTAATTTTTTAAATCTAGGGCAAGTGTGTGTTTATACACAGGCTTTAGAGATCAGCCTGCTTCACCCTGCATAGCCCTCTGTGCTCAGCAGAGTAGTGGGTGCCCTGGAATGATCCCTGTGGATAGAGCATCCAGTGCCAGGAATGTTTGGCTCCCGTTGGGCAGAGGAGCTAAAGGCCAGAGAGGGGCCAGAACCATCCAGCACCCCGGAAGAGCCAGGAGTAGAGTCCAAGCAACTCACCTGTAGGGCCAGCATCTAGAAAACCTTGGAATGCTCCTCCACCCCGGGTTCCCTGCGGGTCTCCTGATATAGCTCAGGCTGGCCCCAGAGATGCCAGCTGGACACATGCATCCCCATCTCAGCTGCAGCAGTGCCCACCCTGAACTATGGCCCCCACATCCACCCCAACTGCCCTCATCCCCTATACACTGCCCTGGACACTGGCTGCCACTCCCTGCCTGTCCCCCTGCATCCCATGTGCCCTTGTGCCACTGCCCCAGGACTAGAGTCCACACCCTGCTGCACAAGGTGGAGAGCAGTGCAGGCTGGGAGACACCCAGTACCTGCTGCTCTCCACTCCTGGATGCAGGTCCCTGGGCATTGCACCCCCCTCCCCCTCCCAGAAGCCTAAGTCTCTGATCCACTGTCTTCAGCGAGGCCCACTGGGCCTGGGGAACAAGCTTTCCACCCACCTCCCAGTCCAGGAAAACCCAGCCCATGCCGCACACTGACCCCAACCTCTGAGCAAGGTCGCAGCGAAGTGCTGAGTCTGGGCGCAGAGAGAAGAGCTGTGTCCCACGCAGGAGCCGCTCTGCCCAGGCAGCTGCAGGCCCAGCCCCTGCCTCCTTCAGAGCAACAGAGAGGCAGGCATGCGGGCAGACAGACGCCCAACACAGAGACCTCCCCAGGCCCGGCCGTCACCACCTCCCCTTCCTCCGTCGGGACGCTCCCAGGGGAGAAGGGCTTCATCCTGGCCCCAGGAGTCCCTGAGTGCTGCCATCTATCACTAAGGCCTGAGGCCAGCAGGAGGCCTGCCCTTGTCCACCTCTTTTCTTCCTGACCACACACCATACCCTATTGCTTGTGAGCTCTCAATACCCCTGCCCAGGGCACAGCCTCTTCTCAGAAACTTATCCTTACAGCTGGGTTAGCTCAGTGGGAGAGACAGCCCTGGTTCAGTCCCCAACAATGCAAAAAAAAGAAAAAAAGATCCTTGCTCATTTCCCCCCACCCCAACCCCAGGCCTGGCTCCCGCCTGCCCCACCCAAACTATCACTGCCACAGGGAGAGTGACCAAGTCCTGGACTGCATCAGCCTCTCATCACTTCAGCTGCACCCAGCCCTGACGACTGTGCCAGGCACTGCACCATGTGCTTTAAAAGTCAAGACTTATTTGAAACTCAAGACCCATTTCACAGACAAGGACACCAAGGCTCGGTCTCATGGCACAAAGCTTATAAGTGGCCCAGCCTGGATTTGAACCCAGCTGTGTCTGAATCCAGAGCCCCAGGTCTTAGTACCAATCTGTTCTTGTCCCATGTGTGAACTCAGACCCTCTGCCCAGGCAGCCACAGAGGATGGTGAGGCCCACCCCAATGCACGGCATTCATGACCCCACCAGAAAGCTCTAAAAGCAGGCCTCTAGCTCCCCCCAAGCCCCATAGTGCATTCAAACATGGCACCCCAACCACCCTATACACCAGGAACAAGTAAGCCAGTCCATCTCCCCTAAATGCATGTCTGCACAGAGAAGCCCCTGCTCTGCACCTGTCCTCAGCCCACCTCTATCTGGCCCATGCTTCCTCATCCCTGCATGATGGGAATGGACAAGAGGGGAGACACCTGGGATGCCTTATAATGGGCTGTCCCCTCAAAGCCTCATGCACTACTAGATAGGGCTTTTGGGGGGTGGCTGGATTATGGGTTGTTAATACAGTTAAGGGTATGTGGTACTGAACCATTGCACTGATTGGTTTAGCACAGTTCCGGGTGTAGTTAGTGGGAAGGCCCACTCTCTATGTGAGTAGCACTAACCAATAGGCTTGTAGCCTGGATGAGATAAAAGGGAAAGGGAGATTTGCTGCTGCCACTTCACTTCTCTGTCCTCCCTGCCCTACTATGAACTGTTTCTCCATCATGCCCTTCCATCATACTACTTTGTCTTGGAGCCAGCAGACAATGGATTGCAACTTCTACAAACTATGAGTTGAAATTAACCTTTCCTCCTTTAACTTGCAGGTGTTGGATATTTTGTCTCAGCAACAAGAAAGGAACTAATCTAACACCCTGCCATACTCCCAGGACCTGGTCTCTGGGGGTGTCAATCTAGCCCAGAGTCCCATTTTATCTCTGCAGCACCTGCTCTGTGACCTGCTAAGAGAGGTGGGGATGCCACTCTGTCTCTAGACTGCAGTACCACAATGGCCCCAAAGCCATGCAGGCAGCTTGGCAGGCTCAGGAAACCTCCTCAGGACCTCTGCACCCCAAAGCTCAGCCAAGATGGAGCTGAAATCCTCAGGTACAGTCTGGAAGGACTCCCCACCCTTCTATTCCCCAAAAATGCTCCCGACCTGTTCTGGGGTCTCTTCCCCAGCCCCACAAAGCTGTCTTCAAGAACAAGAGTAACACTACTTAGTGAGGGGTGGCACAGTGGCAGATGATGGCTCTTGGCAGGGTCACGTCACATCACATCAGGGCACAGGCACACCCCTGGCCAGTGTGTTAATGGATGGACATGCCATCTGCCTCCCACTGCAGGGCACAGCACATTCCCTGTGAGCCATCAGGATCCCAAGCTCAGTGGAGATGTGCAGATGGGGGCCTGACGTCATGCAGCCATCAGCTGGCAGGGCTGCAGTCCAAGCCAAGTGCACCCAAGCCAAGACTTCTGCTGCCATGAGCCACATGCATTCTTGGACTCCACAGGAACCACCAGGCCCTGCCTTCCTCGGGACGAAACTCAGGACCCGCGGCTGTGCCTGCCACCATCTCTTGGTGATAGGGAAGAAGCTCAGCTCCCAGAAGTATAGGCAGCAGCTCCTGGATCTCCCTGGCAACCCTGGAGCTTTTGTTTGTGAAGAATGGAGCTGATTCATCCCTGGGAGAACGGCAGGTGCTGCTGGAGGGAAAGGCCTGGACGACCCAGGCAGAAGGATACACAGGAGACCCGACAAGGACCAAATCTTGGCCGGGTCCTTGGGTAGGGGGCTCCTGGCACCCACCACAGCCACTGGAGGAACTGCTCAGAGGCACAGCAAAAGGGAGGAGCCTGCATGGAGCTCACCGTGGGTCTCCAGCCCTCCTCCTGCTCCTCACTGAGCTGCTCTGCAATTCCCCCCAGCCACCAGCAGCCCTGTGCTTACTGTGTCATAGTCCTCTCCCCTGAGGAGACCAGTGCCACGCAGGGCCACCCATGGGAAGCTCTTGCCCCATAGAGTTGGGCCCACAAGTCAGAATGTGAACCAGAAGCTCTATGCTGGCAGAAGGCCCAGCACTGGTCCTAGCTCCAGCCCAGTCTCCTCCAGCCACATCACCAGCAGCTTCTGGATGGTGGCTGCTGACCAGCTTGGCTCTGTGATGAGGAAGATGACCCCAGGACAGCCCAGGATAGGGGCACAGCCAGAGTAGGTACTCTGTCACTGGGACTCAGAGGCTGTCCGTTCCTGCCACACAGCCCACCCTACTGTGACCAACACAGGGCCTGCAAGATGACACTTCCTGTAGTGGCCAGGCCAACATAGGGTCGGCACTCTAGCGCAAGGTCACTAACAACCTGTCTTAGTTACGTGTTTCCCGTTGCTGAGACAAAATACCTGACACCCGAAGTTAAAGGAGAAAATTCGTAGCTCACAGTTTATAGAGGTTTCAACACACAATTGGCTGGGCCCAAGGCAGAGTGGCACACGGCAGAAGGGCAACAGTTCATAGCAGACCAAAGGCAGCAAAGCAACGAAGAAACCTTAACAATGTGTTTTTATCCCCCTTTTATGTTATCCAGACTACCAGGATTGGGACAATGCCAAACCTAACAGTGTACTGGGTGAGTAATCACACGTCCTTAGTCCCAGCGTCACACACTCTAGATTCACCCACCTTTGAAAAAGCCACCTATGATGCCATGAGGCTTTGGGGGAGACATCTACACCCAAACCATAACATATCGCCAGCTGGCTTTCTACATAGGCTCAGTGCCAATGTATCACTGGGACAATCACTGGACAATGCCTGAGAAAAGAAGGGAGACCATGTATACAGCACATTAGAAAGGGGTTTGTAAGACAGACCTGGGTGATATCCATGACCTTGAACAATTCCCCTCACCTCTGTAACCTCAGCTTCTTAACCTAAAAGAGGCAACTCCCAGGAATTCTTAAAATAGCAGCACAAACACCCCATACATGGTGCCCAACACACTGTGTCCTCCACTGCCCTGACTTGCGAGGACCCTAGATTCATGCCAAGATGTCTTGAGGTCAGAGCAAGGTGAGCTGCCTGCATATCTGGCCCTGGCCTCAAGCTCCTTCCAGCTGACTCAGGACAGGAGGGACTTGAGATGACATCAGCCCTTACCCCACAGGCACGGAGAGCTCCAGGGTCTCATACACGTGCTCTCTAAGATCTCCAAGACAATGGTCTGGGTGCTGAACTCGGGGATTCTGAAAGATACCCCTTCTGGCTCCGCGGGGGTCCTGGCCTGCACTGGTCTCTTGTGCACTAGGAGCCTTCTTATCCTTGTGCCTCTCAGAGTCCCTGGTCCCTCCTCTTCCTCCCGGCCACAACCCTTTACTCTCACTGCCAAGCAAGAGAGATCTTGGAGGAAGGTTGAAAGCCACTTCTCAGAGGCAGCCAGGAGCACTAGGAGTTCAGTGCATCCACAAAGCCCATTTGCTCTTGCCTGGAAGGTTCCTACTCTAACTGGGTCTGGGACAGGGACTCCCGTGGCCATGGCCCCCACAGAGTCTTGCTGGGCAAAGGCACAAACCAGGGACTCATCCCGCCCAAAGATGTTGGGCCCCACTTGGCAAATACCTCATTGGTTCCAGTGGTCACCTGATGCCTCATGATGTGCAGTGTGGAACCCTGCAGGACACCTGCCATTGTCCCCTCCCACTGCGCACATGACACTCAGGCTCCCCTTGGGTAAGGGATCAGCGGCTCCTTGTGGGGCATCATCCCCTACATCTCAAGCTCCTTCCTACAGCCTCTGCACAGACTCCCTGAATCACTGCACAAATCTCCCCTAATCTGTAGTCCTCCCCAGAACAGCATTTGTAGTTGCCTTCAAAGAAAAATGTTTTAAAGAAACCAAACTCCTCACAGTTTGGAAACATGCAACATCTGCCTTGTCTGAGCAGCCTTACATCCCTCCTGATTAAAGCAGCTATAAACTGTTTCCACAGCCCTTCAGACTATGGGCTCCATGAGGGCAGGTACTGTGACTTCTTCCACCCAGTTTCCACTGCAGTGTGACAGAGTGCTGTCGATTACAGATTTAAACTCTCACCAGCATCTCACCATAGCAATGGCCTCTGCTCTACCTTCCCCTACATCCTCATTCTCTTCCTCCCCTTGATTATTCCATGAACTCAGACCACCAAGATTCAAAATAGTAATAAATTCTACCTCTATTTCTGACCAAGCTGAGGTGACAGGAACCAGATTCATCAGAAACATCTAAAGAAATGGGAGATAAGACACATGAAATGAAGGTCTTAATACATTGAATATGAGGTCAAAAAAGGACAATAACTCCTAAGAAACTCAAACAAAGGGAGCCCCAGAGTCGCCTTAGCTTATAGGTGAGAGTGTTTCCAGGGTAACGTAGGAGAGAAGGTAGAGGAACCACCATCAGATGTCTGAGTCAAGGACTTGAAGAGGGGAGTTTGGGGCCCCTGTCAGCCAGGGCTCATGGGACAGAACAAACAGAGAGAGAAGGGGTGGGACCTGGGGACATTCAGAAAATCACAATCAAGTATTTGCCTGAGTCTGAGAAAACTAGTCAAAGGCAGAAGAAGAATCATCTACAAGAGTTGAGGAAGTAGTGCTTAGCACTCACACAGGGCCTGAGGAGTGCCTGCTTCCCACCAAAGTAGAGACCATGATTGTCAGGATGGTCAAGAGAATGCTTGGAAAGGCCCTTCTTCTGAGGGTGCAGTTGGTTGCCTGGCAAACAAAAAACCAAGACACAGAGAACCAAATTATTTCCATACAACTAAGTGCAGCCCAGAATGAAGCTCAAGAATATCTCTAAGAATGCAAAGATATTGATGACAATGTCCAGAATCCAATCAAAACTCACCGGACCTGTAATGATGTAAGAAAAATATTACTCCCATGGATAAAAATAATCTATCAAAAATGAAGCAGAACCAGCCGGGTGTGGTGGCTCACACCTATAATCCTAGCACTCGGGAGGCAGAGACAGGAGGATTGCTGGGATGGAGGCTTGCCTGGGCTACATAGTGAGCTCAGGGCCAGCCTCAACTCCAAAGCGAGACCCTGTCTCAAAAAAAAAAAAAAAAATGAAGCAGAACCAACATAGATGTCAGAATTAACAGACAAGGGTATTAAAATCGTCATTATATGAATGTCCTGTATTCAAATGTTAAATAGAAACCTGGACATTTGAAAGGAAGATACAAATCAGACTTACATAGATTAAAAACTAGATGGTGTGAGATAAATAAAATAAAATGAATTGGGTTGATGTCAGATTAGATATAGCAGAAAAGAAGATTCGCAGGCATGGCAAAAGAAAATACCCAAAATGAAAATGGGAAAAAAAAGAGAATCAAGAAAGAAAGAAGTAGAGGGAAGGAAGAAAGAACCTGAATGAGTTGTGAGACAATTTCAAGTGGACTAACATACATGTAACTGGGGACCCAGAGGAGAGGAAAGGGAAAAGGAAAATAGTTACAGAAATAATTCAAAAATGTCAATTTTAACAAAAAACTATAAATGCATATATTCGAGAGTTTCAAGAAACCTCAAACACAAGAAACAGGAAAAAGAAAACCCATACTAACACACACAACAATCAAAATGGTCAAAACCAAGACAAACAGAAGATATCTTCAGAGCAGCTAGAGAAATAAGACATGTTATGTTCAGAAGAATGAGGATAAATATAATAAATATCTTATGAAAAACAAAGCAAAATAGAAGGGAACTGAGAAATACCTTTAGGGCTCAGAAAGAAAAACTACAAGCTGTATTTTTATACCCAAGTGAAAATAGCTTACAAAAACAACAGGACCAAGGACCCTGGATTAAAACCTCTGAAACCATGGGTGAAATGAACCTTTCTTCTTTATAAATTGATTTTCTCAGGCATTTAATCACCACAATGGAAAACTAACACAACATCTAACAAGAAAAGGAAAACATTTAAACAGTGGGAAAGCACCATGGCATTTTTACTTGTCCTTGCTCTACCTGCAGCAGAGTGAAGTCTTGAAGTGGTGGCAGCCCATGAGTTCATGTTCCCTCTGTGAGACCCTCATCCCTGGTTCAAGAATCAAGCAGATCTTATTCAGCAACATGCTGTGCCTATTCCGGCCTGTGCAAGTGCTACCTAAAGGGTTCATGCACTTACTTCTGCCTCACCTATCTTGGAGTGTGATCAAAAAATAGTATACACCTCTGCAAGTTAAACTGTCCATTCACAGACAAAAGATACAAGTGAGATGTACAACAGACTTTCTGATGCCTGGAGAGAATGTTGTAAGGTCTCTTTGGGAAAATAGGATGTTCAAAAATACCCATTTACGGTGAGAATGTAGAAAGCATGCTATGAGGGGGCAAGATGCATGCCCAGAAAATACCCAAACAGGCCCTAAGCCTTCTCCTGAGGCTGATCCCTCTGCTCAGAGTGTGTAGTTAAATGCTGAAGGAGTTTCCAGCAGAGAGCTAGCTGATCTGCAAGGACTGAGAGAGGTATTCAGGGCTATTTTCTTTTTCATTTGTTTTTCATAAAAAGAACAAAAGTATATCATAAAACAACATATGAGTAAAATGAAACTATCAATAAAAAGTTACAGTAGCATACAAGCTTAAATATAGTATGGTTTCTCCTATAAGACCAAAATAAATAAAGAATAAAAAAAAGATGATAGAAAACAGGGAGATAGGAAGGGGACCAAGAGATGGAGACAGCAGTAGAGAGGATGGGGGAAGGGAGATGAAAAAAGAGTTAAGATACTTTCTGCGCATGTACCAACTTCCCACAAGGAGTGTAACATTATGCACTGCAAACATGTACTACTAAGAACAAAAAAAAAAAACTGAAAAAAAACAGTGGTGACAGAGAATGAACTCAGCCAGTTTTACAGTAGTCCACATTCTGACCCTGGGCTATGCTAGAATGAATGTTTACATTAAAAGGAAATCATACACATAAAGTTCTGAAAGAGATCCTGGCCTGCAAGCTACCCCATCCACCCTCCCCTGCTGCCCTCAGGCCAGGCAGAGGTGGCTGACACGGGCCTGGCAGTCTGTCTGCGAACACAGGGTCAGGAATTGTGCCAAAGGCAGCTCTGTCCCTTGTGGGATGTGCCAGCCTCAGGAGCGGCAGGTCCAGCTACTGAAGAGAGGAAGAAGAGGCTCTGCGCTCCCTGGTGTCCACAACTCCACAGCTGAGACCTAAGAAAGGGGTCCTTCTCCAGCCAGCACGCCATCACAAGCCTCTAGAAATGCAAGTGCAACTAGCCAGAGTTTAGGGCCCAGCATCACATGTCTGAAGCTCCCAAGTGATTCCACTGGGCAACCAGAAAGGACTCCTCCCTGCTAGGCACAGGTGCTCCGGGATGAGGGGCCCCACTGCTCAGGGAGATTCCACTGCTGCCTGCACTGTCCAATAAAATGCTGTACCCGGGACACCTCAGGGGAAGGTGCCATCGCCTGCTGCCAGGTACAGGCAGATTTTGGCATCGCAGCCCTAAGGAGAAAAGCCTTTGGCAGGTGACTCCACCACCTAGAAGTACAGTGTGTTCTTCTACCAAAGGAGAAGCCTCTCCTTCCTTCGCAGGGCTACTCGAGGAATGAAAGAGGAGGGACGTCACAGATAAGCAGATGTCCAGCAGTGCCCTCGCAGCCCCATCCTCACCCCAAAGGCAGAGGCAGGAGGCCTTCGTGTCCCCTCTCCCTGCATGACCTGGGCAGGCCGCTGGCCCTTGGCTCCTTCATTTGTAAAACAGAGACCACAACGGCAGGAGCCAGGCCTTGCTCCCCTCCAGCCCATCAGGAACTCAGGGCTGGGCCCCTTTCATCACAACCCCTCCATGGGTGCAGCTGTGGACTCAGCCCAGCACACAGGGGCCCTGGTCCTGGAAAGGTGGGATCTCCTCTGCCCAGCAAGGACGGAGGTCATCCGTCCACAGGAGGTTGGTGCAACCTAAAGGACTTCCCAGAGGAACAAGACCATCAGATGTGGGGGCATGGGTGGGCACAGAGGCTCCCAGGGAACCCCACAAGGTGCCAACCTCCTATCCCAGTCACACCCCAGCCAACAGCCTGGCTCCCCTCAGTGGTTCCCAAACCCTGCTGGAGGGTCCCCTCCCAGGTCAGCCAGCGCCCCCTCTGGTCCACACCAGCCCGGCCTGCAGCCTCCACCAAAGCCATAGGGCCCCATGTCACCTTCGACTGGAGCCACTTGGTGACAACACAGATGGCTCTCAGTGAAAGCCATATCCCGAGGCCCTTCACACGGGGCCCAACCTGCCCTGGCAAGACACCTGGCCTCCTCCCATGACCACATGTACACCTCTGCCGGGAACCTCCACACCTGTCCTCCTGGACACTCCACCCGTCGGTGTGCCCCCATTTCTGCCAGTTCTGCCATGCACCAGCCTCCCCCAGAAAGCTTGCCGGAGTCCCTCCTCGGACAGCCTAGGAGACCTCTGAGATGCCCAGTCCCAGTGCCCTTCCTCCCTGTGTGCTCCCTGCAAGGGTGGGGATGGACCCAGACTTGCCACTACACATGCAGGCCCAGGTTCGGCCAGCTGGCAGAAGGGGAAGGGAGGGCTCCACAGGCTGGGCAGACTGAGGGAGCAGAAGCCAGCCCAGGCATGGTCAGGACAGGTGGCGGCAGCACAGGGCACCCACGTGCACATCTGCACATACCCTCACACACCGGTACACATACACCCAGACCCACCTGCACACACCCTCAACACATGTGCCCTCATATGCCCACTTGCACATGGCACCCCATCAGTGCCATTTTCAGACTGCCCACTGAGTACAAGAGCACCCACTGCTATCTACTGGCCGAGGACTGCATACCCAAAGCACAACCCCTGCACGGCACCTGGGGTCACCCCACCACAGCAGAGGCTTGAAAGACCCCCAGCTGCCCATACTCCCTGACCCCAAGCAGCCCTCAGTTGACAAATGTGCCCTTCTGGCTGAGTGGCTCCATGTGTGGCATTAAGGCAGGCAGAGGTGCTGCTGGGCACTGACACCCGAGGAATGAGAGCACAGCCAGCAGGGGTTGGCAGACAAGAGCAGGCTTAGCCCCATCATCAGCTGGGACTCATGCAATAAGACAAAACAGGGGGGTCACGGGGAGGGGGGGCAAGGCCTGGACAGGCCTACCCCAAGCTCCACCAACAGCCCCAAAGGCTATCAGCTGGCTTCAAAGTGTGCAGCTAGCTCAAGGCCACCATGGGCCAGGCCGTCCTGGATGGCTGCATGGGATCGCCTGCAAGTGAGGCTCACCGCAAAGCCCTGAAGTGACGCGCTTAACCAAATGTGACATTCCTAATGACGTGCTAAGTGGACACACCCAGGCAGACCTTGGTAACTGTGTCATGGACACAAAGGCACAGCTTCCACCCTGCATGCTGTCTAAATATGTTCCCAGGCTCAAGCCACAAAGACACGTGAATTAAAAAAGAAACAAAACTGGGGAGCAGTGGTGCATACCTGTAATCAGCAATGAGGAAGGTTGAAGCAAGAGAATCACAAGTTCAAGTCCTACCAGGACAACTTGGCAAAGCTCAGTCTCATAATATAAAATTAAAAGAGCACTCAGAGCCAGCTACGGTGGTGCATACCTGAGAGGCTGAGGCAGGAGGATCGCAAGCGCAGGCTGCAACTTGGTGACTTAGTAAGACCCTGTCTCAAAAATTTTATTTATTTTTATTAGTACATCCTTGCAGCACATAATGACTACAATTATTGTGGGGAGCTGGGAATATACATAACCTATCATAACTTTGTCATCCTCCACCCCTCCCACTCCTTCCTACTCTTTCCAAATCTTAATCCCCATCCCTCAAAACAGAAAAATTATAAAAGAACTAGGGATATAGCTTGGTGCATAGGTTCTGGGTCCAACACCTAGTATGAGAAAGAGAAAGACAGACAGAGACAAAGACAGAGAGAGAAAATGAAAGAAAAGGGGAGAACAGAAAAAGGAAGGAAGGAAGGCAGAGCACCCAGGGTTTGAGCTAAGTACCAGGGAAAAGTACAGACCCTGAGGCACAAGCCCACCTGGCTGCTCACGGCACCCCCAAGGAACCGAGGCCCTCCTCCCCTTACAGGTGGCTAGGAACCCAGACCACCAGCCGGCAGTGGCTCAGGAGACCCCACTCAGGACCTGGGAGAGACACCTTGGGGACTTGCCCCCAGCTCTGGAAGGCCAAGGATAGGAGGAACAATCTCCACAGCTCCATCTCCATGAGATGACTGTGGGGGCTTCCTACCTTCCAGAGGGTTGGGAACACCATGGGTTCAAAGGGTAGCATGCACAGCCCACCCTGGGCCCCACTTTCACAGCTCAGCAGGTGGCAGAGCTTCTGGCATTGGGTCACTCGGAGGCTGGGTGAAATGGAAGCCCTGCTGCACACTAGCTCTGTGGTGGTGGAAAAGCCCAGCTCCTAAACCTCATTTCCTGCTTCATTCTCTCCCAGGATGGAACCCCACAGCTCCTCCCTCAGGGCAGGATGACAAATGCTCAGCTGACATTTCTCCTGGGCCTGGGAACACTCAGGCCCCAGGGAGAAGAGCTGGGGAAGGCCCCAAGGGGGAAGACCTGGTTCCTGGGGAGCCCTCCCCACAGGAAGTGCTGAGGACCACCCTTGCCCTGCACCTGCAAGGTCCTGGCAAGGCCCTAGATGCCACATGGCACTTCTCCTGCAGCCCTGGCAGTGCTCAGGGGTACCAGGTGAACCCTTTGCCCAGAGACTGGAAGCCTGAGAAACTGGGACCAGAGGATGCATGGAGCCGCCCCCCCCCCCCCGGGGTGGAGTCCAGGACAGACAAGGCAGATTTGCCGTAGAGGAAGCTGCAATCGCAAAGGTCACTGAGTTCCCGACCTCATCCCCAAGGGTGCAGAAGCACAAGGTCACTGAGGAAATCAGTCGGGTGCCCACCCAAAGCAAGAGGCAATCAAGCAAACTCCTGGAACACTGTGCCAGGCCCAGGAATTTATCATTCAGCTTGAGGGGCTGCTGGTACAGCCTTGTTTTGGGTCTGCTTTTCCAACACAAAGAATAAAGAGAGAAACACCTCACAGAGCTCATGTCAGCAACCTGCTTCAAACAGGCCGAGTGTGCAAGAACTGAAGAAGTGCCTTGTGTGAGGCTCACCCCACAGACACAGGATCGAGCCCTGGCTTCCCAGCCCAACACGCCCAGCTAGCCGTCAGAAGGACCAGGACAGAGCTGACCACTATCACCAGGCCTGCCCGGGTGGGGACCACATGCTGGGCCCTGCCCAGCACAGGCAGTAGCACCTAGGGTTTGGCACAATGATTGCCATGCCCTTTTCACTGTCCATGGTTTTGCAATTTGACAGCACCTCCAGGATCCTGGGACTCAGGTTTCCCAGAAGCCAGGTCAGAAGGTTGATGTCTCAGGAGCACAGATGGGCCCAGGCAGCCCAGGAAATCCTTCCTGGCCAAAAAACTCCTCCTTCTCCAAAGAAGCCCAAGACCACCCTCCCCAGCAGAACCACTGTTACCTCCTGTGGCGGTGACACCTGTGGCTTTGCTCTCATCAGCCCAAAGATGCTTTACAAATGCTACCCACACAGCCAGACATACATCCATGCTCACAATACGAGGGCTGAGTACAGGGTAGGATCTCATCAGGAGGCACTGGCTCGCCATCCCCATCTCCTGACGGTAACCCCTCCCCCCCACTGGACCAACCGGGCCCAGCCACCAAGGCGCACTGAGGAGACCCTGGAAAGCCCAGTATCCACAGATATGAGGAGGCCCCACACCATTCTCGGGCACTGCACCCACAGGTGCGGCTGGCAGGTACACAGTCAGGGATAGGGACGCCCACTGCTTCCCTGCCTCACTCTCTGGCAGTTTTCCTCAGAGAGCTTCCCGCCTCTGCTCCTGGGAGGTGACCACCTATGAACCAGCCACTGTCCTTCTTCAGAGCTGACCCAGCCCAACCAGAACATCCCAACCCTGACTGGGCCAGGGACAGAATGGTGACCCAGGCTGCGCCAACAGCGTCCCTGGAGTCTCTGCTGGTGCTCTGTAAACAGGGATCCTCGCCTTGTGCTGGAACTGTGGACACCATGCCCAGAGCACTGGAGCTCTGCAGTGACCTGTGTCACCGAGCAGGCAGGGGTCAGGAGCCCACAAGAGCCCTTGGAATTGGGAATGAAGGGGGAGGACACAGAGAAGGAAATGCAGGAACAAGAGGCTTCTGGACACCCCCACTCCATTTCCAGCTGGCACAGGAGATACCCAGTGCCAGGTTTGTCTCTGTCTATCCACACCAGACAAGGGCCCCCAAGGGACGGAGCACTGCAGCTTCCTCGTCCTGGAGCCAAAGAGAAAACCCATTGCACAAACACCAGCACTGTGCCCTGAGCTGCCACGCAACGCAGCTCACAGCCAAGCGGAGACAGCAACTCAACACACAGCCGGTGTCCACAGCCAGGACTGAACTGGGGAGCAGGATGGTCTGCTCCAGTCCAGGGCACAGCCTTCACACTCACCATCACCTGGGTCCACAACTGCCAACTCCGGAAACCGAGGCAAGTTGGGAGGCTGCGGGGCACCAGGGAAGCAGGGCCTGCAGGGAAGGAAAGCCACCTCCGCAGATGCATAGGACCTGCCAGGGAGGAGCCTCAAAGGCACCACAGCCCCTCAAACCCCCACTGCAGGAGGGTCCCCACCCAGCCCCGGCTCCTGCTGCAGGAGCCTCTCCACTCTGCTGTGAGCTCCTGGGGAGTGAAAGCAGCTAGCTGAGACACGCAAGGTGACACAGGGACAGAGAAAATCGATTCCTGAGATGCCTTGCAGCTGCACACCCCAGGGAAGTTCCACCACCAGGGAAGAAGGGCTCAGATCTCAGAGCAGCCCTGTTGGTAAACTCACCCTGACAGCTCAGGAGACATGTCCGCCCCAGGCACTTCCTTGTGCCTCTCGGCAGGAGCAGAGATCTGAGGCCTGAGAGAGAGGAGCCCCCAGTCCCCGGCCACTATCACCCATCTGCCTCCAGGCCTCAGGGACACGGCTGTGTGTGGGCAACAGGGCAGTGGGAGGCAGTGCAGGGAAGTGTGCACGTGTAGAGCACGCCTGTGAGTGTGCGCGGTGTTAACGGATCCATGAGACACAGGTGGGCGCTTGTGGAAAGAAGGCAGAGTGTGGCCTGCAGGAAAACCCAGGTCAGTCACCTCCCTCCTGCCCCATGTCCCATCCTGCCCAGACACCCACGCTTACTCACTAACAAGCCCCAGGTGGCTGTCTGTGCCAATGGGGCCCCAGGGGCTGGGACAGACTGGTTGGACAGAGCCATTTACATGTCATAGCTTTTTCCTTTCATTATTACTCTCCACATTTCATTTCAAATAAAAATCCCAAACCAGCACTCAGAGCATAACTCCCTGTGTTCTCCACAAAGCAATCTGTCCCTCCAGCCCCCGGCTCTGGGTTCCAGGTAAGGACGGTGGTGCAGACAACAGGGAGATGCTATCCTCTGGCGAATGTGGCAGTGGGCCTGGCAGAAGGCAGAGAGCTCCAAGAACACAGAAGGCTTTTGCCCACTCACCATCCATCCATTTGGCCACTCCTGGGCCCTGCAGGGACTGCCAGCTGCTATCCCACTAGACCAGGACCTCTGTCACTCCAGTGCTAATATGCTCATCAAATTTGTTTGTTTGTTTTTTGTTTTGTTTGTTTATTTTTGAGACAGGGTCTCTCTTTGTAGTTCAGGCTGGCCCTGAGCTCACTATGTAGCCCGGGCAAGCCTCGAACTCAGCAATTCTCCTGTCTCTGCCTCCCGAGTGCTGGGATGACAGGCATGAGCCACCACACCCAGCACTGTGGTATGTGGTGCTGATTGCTGGTTGATTGTTGGTGGGTGTGAGTCACCACACCCAGCATGGTATGTGGCTACTGGGATCGAACTCAGGACCTTGCGCTTGCGAGGCAGGTGCCGGAACTGCTGAGCTAAATCTCCAGCCCTGCTCATCAAATTTTTAAAAAGAGGGCCGGAGATTTAGCTCAGCGGTTCCAGTGCCTGCCTTTCAAGCGCAAGGTCCTGTGTTCAATCCCGGTAACCACATACAATGCTGGGTGTGGTGACTCACACCCACCAGCAATCAATACCACATAGCACAGTGCCGGGTGTGGTGGCTCACGCCTGTAATCCCAGCACTCGGGAGGCAGAGGCAGGAGGATTGCTGAGTTCGAGGCTTGCCTGGGTACATAGTGAGCTCAGGGCCAGCCTGAACTACAAAGCGAGACCCTGTCTCAAAAAAAAAAAATTTTTTTTTAAAAGACTGATGCATAGAAAGCAAAAGTAAAATAGGTAACCCATAACATGATTAAAGTCAATGAAAAGGCTAGAAAAAGCAAATGCTTAGTCAACAAAAACTGACCCCAGAGAGGATATAATGGATGATCATGCTGAACCAGCAGGGGTGGGGACCATGAGGCCTATGGTAACACATGTGGGCGGCAGAGAGGCTGGGAGACATGCAGTCTCAACCAGGGGAGCATCACCTGTGAGCGACCTGCGTCCACATTGCGCCCACATCATGACATGCACAGATAGAAGCAAAGGGTGGGGCTGGTACCCCTTTTGGAAGCTGTTCCATTTATCAGGACAAAGGGCAGCAGTGCCTTGGAATCGAGTGGCTGCCATGGAGGTTACAAGGATGGACTGGAGAATGAGAAGGGCCAGGGACCTGGGTGCGAGCCAGGGCACCCAGCAGGAGAAGACCTGGGAGTGTCCCAGGGCTGAAGGACTGAGCTTGCTGGGAACATGCTGGGCAGGAAGTATATCAGTCAGCAGAGTAGGGAAGGCAGGTGGACAGGTACCCCAGTCATGCGAGCAGCAGTGCACAGTGATACTGAAAGCTGAACGGTCAAAATCATCGAGGCGAGGAGAGTCCCTGGAAAAAAGAAGATGGTCTAGGCTGAGCTGTGGGACATGCCAGTGGTTAGAGGTTGGGAGTTAACAAGGACCATGGAACTGGGCAGGAACAACCTCTAGAAAGCTAGCGAAAGAAGCCTGCTGTCCCTGAGTCCTAGAAAAAGGTCAGGCAAGCAAAGACTGAGACAGTGCCATAGGACCAAGTTCTATGGCAGTCATTGGAATGGGGCAGGAGTTCCAAGAGTGAGAAGGACAGGTGTCCCCTTCGGTGGGCTCAGGAGTAACTGGAGGCAGAGTATCCCAATCGTTCTTTCCAAAAGATTCTTTGCTTTAAGAGGAGATGAAACAGTGGCTGGAAGTGGGGCCAAACACAGGATTGTGTAAGGCAGGAGATGTTGCAGCATATTTGTGGCTTTTGTGGTTTAGATCTAAAATGTCCCCCGAAGCCTTGTGTGTGTGTGGAAGGGGGCCAGATCATGGGAACTACTGTCACCAATGGATTTATCTGTGAGAGGTAGCCAATGGGGCATCACCTGGGAGAGCGTATTCTTATCTCAGCTCCTCCCTCCCTTTCTGCTTCCTGGTGCCCATGAGGTGAGCAGCTTCCACCTGCCAAGCCCTTCATCATGCAGTTTCTACCTGAAGAGAGCCAGCTCACCGTGGACTGAGGCCACAAACCTGAATGAGCCTTTCCTGTATGTGGTGGGTGTCAGGGACTTTGTTCCAGCGACAGGAGAGGGATGAGCAAACAGCCCACAGAAATGAGCCAGGGGACAAGGAAGCACACGATAGAGGAGAGGATGGAAAGGACTGCTAGGATGACCTTGAAAGTGAGGGGACAATGGGACATGGTGCCCAGGGAGGGATACAAACCCCAGAGTCATCCTGGGCATAGGCGGCCAGGTGTGGCCACAGCACACAGGTGTGGTCACCTTCTCACTCAACCACAAGATACACAGGGAGCAATGTCTGCGGCAGGAGGAGGATAGACAGTGTGGGGTGCAGGCTGGACAAGAGAAAAGGGAGGAGAAGGCACAGGAGACCAGGGGGAATGACGCCAGCTTCTTTCCACCAGCAGCAGCAACTTGGGGTTTTCTGCCATGATGAGGCTCATGCCTGCCGTGTGCTGCTCAGCTCTGTCCCTAGTGGCTAACGACATGCTCCAGATGCTCAACAAACATTTGAGGATAAGAATGATGAGGAGGGAGACAGGCCAAGGGTGCATGTCCCACAGTGCCACAGCCAGCGACAACCGTGAGGCACCTTCTTCCTGTGCACCACAGACAGATGGGCGACCCTGTGGGTCACTCCACCCTTCTCAAGCACTCCTCCTACCTCTTTGCCCTCCTGCTACCCGGGAGGTCTGCAGAGCGGGATCGCTGAGACTGGCAGGGCCTCCAGGGAAGCTGCCAGCCCCAGCCCGCAGCCTGCTCTTAACCAGCCAGCCTTGCACACTCTGCGGGGCACCTGAGAAAGAGCGTTTGAGTCCAGGCTCGCCACGAAATAAGCTGTCAAAACTGCAAAATATAGCAATGGGAAGATAACCATATGAAGAAGGGAGAAACACAAAACAGGTTAGTACAGTGCATGCTCCCGTCTGTTCATGCACACGTGGGAGGGACCACGGGAGACCCCAGCCTTTTGCTGGGAGAGTAGCCAGGGTATGGTTACTCCTTTGTTCCAATTCTGTACCTCTTGTTGCCACTTTGGTTACACAGTCAATAAAAAGTGTAATTTCAGAAAATTTATTATCTTTTATCTGAACTGCTTGGAAAAGAAGTGCTTCCGATTTTGGGTTTTTTTGGATTTTAGAATATCTGCACGTACATAATGAGATAACTTAGGAATCCAGCCGAAGAGTAAATGTGAAATTCTTTGATGCTTCATGCCCATCTCACACACAGCCAGGAGATAATTTTTTACCATATTTTTAATAACTGCATGCATAAGACAAAGCCATGGTCTAAAATTTTCCATTTCTGGTATCATGCCCCTCCTCAAAAGTTCTAGACTTTGGACCGTTTCAGACTTTGAATTTTATGATCAGGGATGCAAAAACATAAAATGAAATGAATATACCTCACTCACAGGCATGAGAAGAACCACTGAGGAATAAATTTCACTAGAAATGTGTGTGACCTACATAAAACCACTAAGCTTTGTAGCAAATTATGAGATAATTTGAATAAATACAGAAAATGACTGTGCTCAGATAGGAAAACTGTACATTATAAAGATGACAATTATTCCCAAAAGTTAATTTACAAATTTAATTCAACCCCACTCAAAGTCTCCAAAGGATATATGTAAGAATTAAATGAGTCTAAAGTCATTTTGAACATAAACATTAGACTGTTAACTAAAACTTCTAAAAGTTAAAACATGCAAGAAAATTAGTTACCAAAAATATTAGAAAGCAATAATAAGGTACTGGCACAAAAATAGAAGTAAGGATCACAATAAAAAATCCCAAAATAGGTCTAATTATACACAAGATTTTAATGGATTACAAAGTAGGCATCAACAAACAACAGGGAAAAGAGTTCTTGATTAATAAATTATTCTGGTATTTTAAGAAAAAATGATTAATTCAGAAACACACCTTATATAATACAGCAAAAAATAAACTCTGAGAGATCAAAGGGTCAAAGAGAGAAACCAGATGGAGAAACCTAGCAAAAAAGACAGATTTATCTGTTCTTTGGTCAAAGTGAAATGATCTTAATTCTCATACCTTAAAGGCAAGTACAAACGAAAATGTAACATTCAACAATGTAAAAAATACAAAAGCTTTGTGGAGAAGAAACAAGATAAATAAAAATACTCTATGAAAAAATACTTGTATAATATGTCAGACAAAGTTTTGAAAACTCTATAATATGAAGATTCTACACAAGTCTGCATGAAAAACAGCAAGATGCCCACTGAGGAATGGCCCAGCAGAAAGCTTACCACCCATGAGCTGGTGCTAGTAAACATACATGGAGAATGCCCACATTTCTCTTCCCATCTTCAAATGAGAAATCATTTCACATCTATGAAAATGGAAAGAAGAGAGGCAAAGAAGAAGGCAAAGGTTTGCAATGGCAACATCACAATCTGGAGAAGATCTCCCACTCTGTCAAATCTGAGCAGCTCTTTTAGGAAACATCGACTTTCCATGGCAAGTGGGCCAAAAAAAAAAAATCCATGTTCTAGTCTGGGGATGTAGCTCAGTGGTTCCAGAATCTGCCTTGCAAGCGCATGGTCCCAAGTTCAATCCCCGGTACCACATACCACCATGCCAGGCATGGTGACTCACGCTTGTAATCCCAGCACTTGGGAAGCAGGATTGCTGTGAGTTCGAGGCTTGCCTGGGCTACATAGTGAGCTCAGGGGCAACCTAAGCTACAAAGGAAGACCTGTCTCACAAAAAAAAAAAAAAAAAAAGAAAGAAAGAAAAAGAAAAAAATCCATGTTCTGATAAGCAGCTCACTTGCTGGGGAAGATAATGCACTAGAAGAAAAAGGCTACTTCAAGGAGATGTCTGTCAATATATGATTTATAGTACCCAGAAACAGAACAATCCAAACCTCTTGTGAATGGAGGTATTTAAATAAATTAGAGAACATTAACTTAATGACCAATTTACACAACCACAGAAGTGATAATTATGAAAATTCTATATCACCAGTGAAAACTGCTTATAGTATAATAAAAAAAAAAGCTATAACTAAAATTGTAGCTGAACTGTGATTTAAAAAAATAAAAGTCTGCAGACCAAAAACTGGAAGGGAATATAGAAAATGAAACTAGAACCATGATGTCCAGTGTACTATTTCCATTCCAGAGCAGCAGTATTTATGTTGCCAGATGCTGTCCCTGAGCTGCAGAGACCTGACCTGTAGCTGCAGGGTCACTGGCATCCCTGGCACTGAACCAGGCCCCGGGGTCCATGCCAGCCTGCCCAGGCTCTGGGCTTCCCTGCAACACCTGCGACACCTGGAAAATCCCCATGCTTCAAGACTCAGCCTGGAACTGAGCATGCTCCATGGGGCTCCTCTGTGGCTCCTCCCAACTCATGGACAGCACCATGGGGGCCTATGACTCTCCCAGACACTGAGGCAGAGCAGTCCCAGCACTGACTCCAGCCTGGTGCGCAGAGGACATCACAAAAGGTTGGCATGCCATTCATGCACATCGGTTGCCAACTTTGTGCCAAATTCTGGTGGCCGTGGAAAAGGACAGGATGGCATCCCTGGAGTTGCTGGGAAGGCGGTGTACACAGGGATGTGGCTAGTGGAGTAATACCACATGTGACCCCGTCCATGTTCAGCTGACCCTACAAGGGGCAGACAAGCATCGCTTGCCCTTCAGAGATGCCCTGGTAAGCTTAGTCACAGCTGGCCAGCAGGATGAATGACGATGTCGCAGCTGAAGCTCCCGCTTTTCCCCTGCAGCCGCTGTGTCTTTCTCCCATATGGTCACAGCAGGGCAGGGGCTGGCTCTCCACGTGAGCAGTGACACTGCGATGGCTAACACAGACTGTGAGGGCTGAGCAGGAAGCCAGCAGGAAATCACACGTCAGAGGCCACCAAGCACCCTCCTTGCCAGGACAGCCTCTGCTTCTGCAGCCACTCTTGCCACATTGGTCGCCACCTGACTATACACAGGGACAGGCTGTGGGCTAGAGAAGGCCCTGAGGACACTGGGAACCTGCCCTGCTGACCCTGCCTGGGTCTGGTCAGGTGAATTGTGTTCTGGGTTCATAGTTCTTCCAAAGCACTAATGTCCACCTGAACCTCAGACTGTGACTTTACATGGAAATAGCATGTCATCAGTTATGATGAGGTCACAATGGACTAGACAGTCCCTAAATCCAGTGCCTGACCTCCTTAGGAAGAGAAAGGGGCACACCAAGATGTCACAGGGAGGCAAGGTCTGTGTACAGACAGAGGCAGAGATGAGAGAATAACTCTATAAGCCAAGGAATGCTATGCAACACCCAAAGCAAGGGAGAGGCCAGGAAAGGCTCCATGCAAACTGGAAGAACAATAAGTCTCCTGTGATAAGAGAATGTGGCCACTAGACATGGCACCTCTGCAAGGCCTAAAAAGAGCCTTTCCTTACCCACAGTCTCTATCCTAGGTTTCAGGGACCAGCAGCCATGATAGAAAATAGAAAATTCTAAGAGTAACAATGCAGACGGTGATGTTAAGTGAAATAAGCCAGACACACAAGAGTAAATGTCTCATGGTTTCTCTTTTTGAGAAATTTGAAGTATAAATAAAAAGCAATAGATACTAGGAGACAGAGATATAGATCTTGTGCACACAGAGGGAGACCAAGAGATGGGGTTGGGGAAAGGAACAGAGAAAGAATTAAGATGTGCTGTGAGCCTGGTCCAGCTCCCCAGAGGAATGTGATCACTGTGTATTCCACTCTAGCATTAGCATGTTTTAATATATAATGAACATGGAAAAAAATAAACAATGCCTGTTTTAAATCACACACTATGCAGCATAGTGTGATGAAATCTTGCGAGGTCCCAGCCAGACATGAATGGCACATTTGTCCATGTCATATACACTGCCCCCCCACGTTGGTTTTAGAGGAGCTGCCTCAGTGATCAGGTCCCCTGTCTGGCCATCACATCATTCCTGGCCAAGGAGCTCTTATTTCACTAAGGGCTACAGACACATGACTATCAATGCTGGTGATTCGGACATACTGAAAAGAAACTGAAGTGTTTCTCACAGTAGGAAGGGTGACCTCGGCACAACAAGGTATTTGAGAGGCTTTATTCACACCACTTTTGTTACCATGTGCTGTGTAACTGCTCTGCCTTATTGCTCTTAATCGCCTACTGCACCTAATTTATAACTTAAACTGTGGATAGATACATACAGAAACACACAAGCTTTATACATATAAAATACAGCACAATCTACACCTGAATACAAAATTTTCTAATATAAAATGAATGTGAAAAAAAGTAAACAATGCCTGTTTTAAATTGCACACTGCGCTGCATAGTGTATATTCAGGCATCCCCTCCACCTTGTCCTGCCTTTGGCATCACACACATCAGCCTCTTCAGGTCCTGCCTGAGCCATCAGACACTTACAAAGCTGCAGTTATTTGGGGGGATGGAGGAGAGCAAAGCTCTGGTGCTCCCAGCTCAGCATTTTCTCAGGCCCTGCTCCAGCGGAGCCAGCCAAAGTGCACCCCAGTTGCAGAAGGAGCTCAGAGTCCAAAGTGAGGCCCAGGTAGCCAGGCCAGCAGGACCAGCAAGCATAGCAGACTTCGGAGCTTTGAGGCAGCAAGACAGGGTTCTCACCTCTACCACCTGGACAGTCCTGAAGAAGCCAATGAGCTGAACAGTGGGAGAGTGGGGAGCAGAGCACAGGTTTCCCGTTCTGGAGAGGCTGAGCATGTGCAGGCCTAGAGGTTCCCTGCACCCCAATGGAGACTATACTAGTAAATCCTTATTCGAGAAATCACTTCCCCCACACACCAGAGCACAAAGGAAACAACTGCCCCATCACCATGGAAACCCAGCCACAGGTCACAGGCAAACCCAGAGGGGCGCTGGCCAGTGACCCTGCACCTTGAAGCCCCCACCTTGCTGCAGGGGCCCCTGGCAGACTCTGGCTCAGGGAAGCTCATGAATTTCTGCTCCGGGCTGCACTGAGAAAAAGTCCACAATCAATCCTCTCCCTCTTTCTCGCTCAGCCACTGACACCCTTCATTTCCATTCATTTCCCTTCCTGTTGTGCTAATGGTGTGTGGCTAAGCCACAGCATAAAGGAAGATATAAAATTATACAGCATTATCTTTCCCCTGAGCCTGCACATGTGTGTCTTTCTCTTCAACCCTGCTGGCTCTCTAAAGAGAGAGGAGGAAGCTCACATCTCTGGACCTGGACCCACACGCCAAAGGGCTCTCTGTCCAGCAGACAGACCCCAGATTTGTCCAAGACAAAGAGGCAGCAGGGACCCCAGAGGCATTGGAAGAAAGACCCATACATCCAGCCCTTGCCTCCAAGCACAGTTTTGCACAGATGATTAGCCCCTGTGTTTCAAGGGCTAAACATCACTGGTGACACTCCTTGGGCACCCCTTTTCCAGTGAGGCTCTTCACCCTTCTTAAGGGCTCAATATTAAGTAAGCAGAACAGATGCTCTGCCCCTTGGACGGCAACTTTTCAGATCCTGAGAATACAGTTCTCAGGTCTTGGGTGATGCTGCACCCTGGGGAGCCTCTTCACCTGCCATGGCTGTATTCACACCTCACAACTGAGCCCAGACATGCGCTGGGATTCACCGCCTAACTCCCTTGTCACCGTGATGGCCTCTTCCTCACTCCCTGCCCTCCCTGACTCCTGGCCCCATACCTCTTTTCCTGCTGAAACCCTGCCTTCCCTGTATAGCTCCATTTCCTTGGCCTTTGCTCCCTCTTCACCCTAGCATGTGGTATAGCCCACACCCGGGTGTTGCATACCTGGCAGGGGGGGCCTCGACACAGACATTAGTTCCTCCCTGCCTGGGACTCACACACGTCCTTGGGAGTCAAGCTACGGACACAGGCAATGGTCCTCACCCTGTAGGGTTTGTTCCATCTGTACACAAGGACACAGAAAGGAACAGGGACAGCTCTGGAATATTCCCTGGGAGTGACAAGTCTAAGACCATTTGAGATTCAGATGCAACCCATGAATCTTTCCCCAGCTCTCCAAAGTGTCTGTGGTCACAACCAAGATGGTGCCTGCCTGTAGCCCTGTACTTTCAAGGACACACAATGCACACTGAAGGTTTGGTGCCCAACCATGAAACAAGCATGCCTCTTCATACAATGCAACAGGAAGCACATGGTGCTCCCATCAGGTATTCATGCCACGGATGTGATCACACCTGTCTCCAGACCCAGTTTCCACAAAAGGCAATATAGGGATGCAGGAAATTAAATGAGACCATAGAGAAAAAAAATGGCTAGATCCAGCAGGAGGGACATTCTGTAGTACACATGGCCCACACCACCAAGTCCATGTGATAAGACAGAGAGGGGACAAGAGAGGCTGTGCTGGACCTTCATTGCTCAAAGTGCATCCCATGGACTTACAGCTGCAGCATAATTTAAGAGCAAGTCAGAAATGCAGAACTCAAGCCTGAGTGAGAATCTGTGTTTTAGCAAGACATCCAGGTAACCTGTATGCACACACAGAAGTCTGATGGCCACTAGTCTAGATGAGAAGAGACTTCTGAGAAATATCAGCCATCACCATGGGTAGTCCTGGACTAGATCCCAACTCGAACCAATTAACTATAAGGGATACTTGGAAGGCAACAGGAAAATGTAAATATGGATTGTGTTCAAGTAGATTAAGAAATTGTTGTTATTGTACTAGTCATAATATGCAGATGTCTTAATCACCTTCCTTGTTGATAGCACAAAAGACCCAACACTCAGCTTAAAGGAAAAGAGGTTTATTTTCCTCATGGTTTCAGAGGTCTCCATCCTTACACAGTCAGCCAGCTCCAAAGCAAGAAAGGCATGGTGGAAGGGTCAGGAGGAGGAAAACCTCTCACAAATTGGCAGCCAGGAAGCAGAGAGTGAAAAGAAGAGACAGGAAGTGAGACATGCACTTCCAGGTCATACCCCCAAGTGGCCAGCGGTCTAAAAACAGTTTCAGCTACTGAATATTGCATGATCCTGCTGAGGGTACAGCACCCCCACAATCCAATTGCCTTCCTTAAACCCCGCCTGTGAGTGCCTAAGCCTTTAAGGGAAAATTTGCTCTAAATCATAACAGCAGGAAATGTTCTCCCATCTCCCAGTAAGAAATGTACTCAAGTACAACAATCCCTCCTCATGGGAAAGGGACATGTTCCAAGAACTCACAGATCGTACTAAACACCATACAGGCTCTAACTATTTCTGTACATACATACTATGGGTAAGTTTAATTTACAAATCAAGTACAGTAAGAGTTTTTTAAAAATCTAATAATATGGCCAGGCATGGTGGTTCGTGCCTGTAATCCCAGCACTCAAGAGGCAGAGGCAGGAGGATTGCTCTGAGTTCAAGGCTGGCCTGGATACATAGGTGAGTTCAGGGTCAGTCTGAACTACAAAGCGAGAGCCTGTCTCAAACAACTAAAAAAAGTATAATTAAAATAAAATTTTTAAATCTAATAATAAAGTAGAACAATCATAACAATAAACTGTAAAGAAAGTTACATGAATGTGGTGTGTCTATGTGTAGGTGTTTCTGTAATTGTACTCTACTTCCCCTTTTCCAACAGGTAATAGACACTACAAAAAGTGAAACCCAGAGAAGATTGTACTATTCTACCTGGGAGTGAAATATATTATACCTGCAATTTACTTTAAATATCTCAACCAAAAAATAGAGGGAGTAGATGTAAGGCAAAATGTTAACAACTGCAAAATCCAGGTAATGGCTATGAGATGTGCACCAGGCCAGCCAAATACCCCTTATCTGAAAGGCTTGTGACCAGGATACTTCAGACTTCAGATTTTGGAGTATTCTCACATATATAATGAAATATCCTAGCAATGGGACCCAAGTCGAAACACAAAATTCATTTATATTTCATATGTACCAAATGCATGTTGAATAAAGATAATTTTACTTAATATTTTAATAATTTTAAACAATGTTTTGCAGTGTGAAATTTTCCTCTTGTGATGGCATGTGGGCACTTTTTAAATTTTGGCACTGGAGTACCTCAGATTTCAGATTTGGGGATGATGGATGCTCATAGCTAGCAGTTCTCCATGCATACAGAAGTGTCTTATAATAAAAAGGAGAGAACCTCTAACTTCATTGAAGAGTTTTCTAAACCAGAAACAGAGTGCTGCTCAGGCAGAATTCAGCTTCCCCACAGGCGGGGACCTGCCTTCCCGAGCTCCTCCCTGCTGGGCAGGAGCCCTGTCCAGGCAGGGCACCAAGCTGCTCGGGGCACAGGACACACATGTTCAGCACTGTGCACACCATGCAGCTGTGCAGGGCCCAAGTCAGGACACTGGAAACACATGAGTTCTCTCCCACACAGCAGCCACTCCGTGGTACCCCAGGAAGCAACTAGGAAACATCACCCAAATGTTTTCTGGGCACAAGAAGCAGGCTGGGCAGGGTGAGGAGCCACCCTGGGCCACTCCTTCCTTCCTGGTGCCTTTCCAGACAGTCCCCTCTGCAACCTGCCTCTGCAAGTCACCTGCAGGCTTAATTGACCTCATCACCACTGACCTTTAAAGTCCCAACCAATTTTCCCTTCTTAGTCTCAGTTCATTACTCCTCACCATGCTGCCCTTTCCTGGCTCCAGGGCCTCCTCGTACTCCAGGTGGACACTGGTGCAGATCAGCCACTCTGCTGTGGACAGGTGTGAGGGACACATTCAGAACACTCTTCTGCAGGCGACCAGAGTGACCCTCTGTACTCTCAGCTTACTTGGGAGAGGAGAAGTGTGGCCCAAGGGTCCAACCCCAGCCTGCCCTGCCCTGTCCTCCTCCATGACACCCTGCTTCAGAGCCCAGCACATCTGCAGTCCCCCCTTAGGAACCCAGATGCTGTGTGTTTAATTGTGATGGGAAAGGACAGCAAGAGCCAGAAGCCACTCAACAGGGAGAACTTCGCCAGAGGAGCTTCCCGCCCAGGAGTCACACGCCATGAACCCCCCCCCCATCCTCAACTGCCTTGCCTAGTTCCCTGCAAACCTACCCCTTCCCCATCCCTGAGCTGCTGCTGGGGTCCCAATGGGTCCCACCTTCTCAGGACGACAACCAGGATCCCACAGGCACCTGCTCAGCAGAGATCTATGGTTCCATCCACCCCATAGCCAGAACAAAAAAAGGGCCACAGGCAGAGGCTGAAAGGGAAGCAGAATCCTGCATTCTGGCACCAGGCCTGACCCTGCCCACCCATACCCGCATTCGATCTCCCACACTCCTGGAAGACACAATGTATTGTTACTGTTTTCCAGACACATAAAGGCAGGCTGCAAGAGGGACAAGTTAACAACTTGGCAGAGAAGCAAGGAAGCGGGGTGGCACCAAGGCTGATATTTAAACCCATATGCTCGGCATATTGCAGATGACTCTCCATGATGAGGGTGGATTAAGAATAAAGAGAAATAGGGCCGAGGGTTAGCTCAGTGGTTC
>PVIC010009601.1:9614-45324 GCA_004025085.1 Thryonomys swinderianus
TTTCTTTCTTTCTTTCTTTCTTTCTTTCTTTCTTTCTTTCTTTCTTTCTTTCTTTCTTTCTTTCTTTCTTTCTTTCTTTCCCACTGTAAGCTGCAAGGACTTTGGAAGCCAGGAAGTTTTAGGAGCTTTGTTCAGTTTCACATTGTGTATAAGCTGGGGTCAATTGGTGGATTTCTTGATGCTGCAGATGGTTCCATGGAAAAGACTGATGGTGTGTATGGGGTGCTTTGCACATCCTGACCTTTATTAGCCTTTTCCCCTTGAGGTGAAGTTAACCAACACAGTTTTTCCTTCCAACACCAGGTGGTGTGCACGATTTCCTATTTACTCCAAGGACCCATAAATTCTACTTGTTGAGAATTTTGTGTGCACAATAAGTTTTATATGCACTGTTTATATTGGTTCTCACACCAGCTTTGCAAAGACAAGCACTACATCTATTTGCTCAATAAGAGAAAATTAAGATTCTCAGAGAATTTAAATTACTTACAGGCTTATAATGAAATAGTAGAACTCATATTTAGATCTTTTGAGGACAAATTTCTAGTTATTAGATTCTCTCAAATTTAGGGTCTAAACAGGAAATTTCAACTGAGAAAAGGTATGCATATGCTATCTTTGTCAAAAGACCATAATTAAGTGATAGATGTAGCATCAATTAATGCATTGATGACCTGGAATAGTATTTTAGGGGGTTGTAAGAATTGTAGAAACAAATACAGATAAATTAATTTTACTACTTAACTCAGGTTCTTACTTCCATGGACTCTCTTTTTAAATACTCTGGTTGAGTATTATACTTAAAAAGGTCAACTTAAATACAAGTCTCTGTTTCCCTTTTGAAAGTTCACTAAAAGGAGACTGAAGCAATCAAAATGTGTTTGTCCATCTGATCAAGGAGAAGAGGACAGTACCCCATGTGCCACATGCATAGCAAATGCCATCCCATCTGATGGCTTGTATGATTCATTACACAGACTGCCTTAGTCTAATTCCCACTCAAACATTATAAAAGGGATGCTTATCAGAGTACTTGGTAAATGAATGGGCTTTTACACAACCTTGATGACTGCAGATTAGCTCCAGAATTCACACAGGCTTTCAAGGGACTGTGGCTCTTTCCCAGTGGTACTTGATACCAGATGTGACAATTTGCCCTTCATTTTGGAAGGTGTATCTCAGTTTGATTCTCAGAACTCTTGGGCTCCAGAAAATTTACTGAGCTGGCAGGTTGTTGATGTTTGTTTGGATTTATTTTCTACTCTCTAATACGCCTGGGTTTTTTTTTTTTTCTTTTTGAGACAGGGTCTCGCTTTGTAGTTCAGGCTGGCCCTGAGCGCACTATGCTGCCCAGGCAAGCCGCCGCGAACTCAGCAATCCTCCTGTCTCTGTCTCCTGAGTGCTGGGATTACAGGCGTGAGCCACCACGTCCGGCATTTTTTTTTTTTTACACTTGGGTTTTTTAAGAGTAGTTCTGCTTCCTTCCTAACACATTCAACCAGCATGCCAACAGTTGTGGATTGGCATATCTCATGGAAGGCACAGTTTGGACTAGACTATGGCATAAGAGGTAGATTTAATATATTTTGATATACCTTTGAAGTACAAGAGTAAAAGATAATTTCTGTCTTTATTTAATACTGTGTATGAATAGATGTAACAGAAAAAAAAACATTCATTACCTCAATAGCTGCATACCTGGTAATAAGGTCTAGATGGTTGTTTCTAGTACAGAAACTATATTCAGTACATTATCAGCCATTGAAGTTGCAGCCCGATTATATTTACAATAATCACTGTCATACTTCAAGAGCCATCTCTCTTTTGCACAGACTATATAGAGCAATTGAATTTTTATGTGGCTGATATCCATGTAATCTCACCAGAGGATGAATTTTTTTTTTGAGACAGGGTCTCGCTTTATAGTTCAGGCTGGCCCTGAGCTCACTATGTAGCCCAAGAAAGCCTCGAACTCAGCAACCCTCCTGTCTCTGCCTCCCGAGTGCTCAGATTATAGGTGTGAGTCACCACACCTGGCACTGTGGTATGTGGTGCTGATTACTGGTGGGCATGAGTCACCACACCCAGCACTGTATGTTGTTACTGGCGCCAGAACCACTGAGCTAAATCTCTGGCCCCTAGAAAGAATTTGTGTCTTGTGTTCTTAGTTTTGATGTACTGTTTTGGTAAGCAGAGAGAGTTCTAGAGGTTTCCACATGGCCTTTGCTCCTGTAATAACCCTTCCAACATAAATCAAGAAAATTACAGAGGAGAGGGGGTTTCTGTTGGATGCCTGGTATATCTCTTCCAACTATGTTTTCTATGACTAGAAAAATTGCACCATGGGCTAAGAGCTCAGGGAACTTATTGCTAGAAAGGACCAAAACCAAACTATTCACTAGTTGGCTTTCATAAACCCCAACACTGACTGATGCACCTTGATTACATATGAGTCTCTAGGAATTGGTGTCAGTAAAAAGACAACTTCTAATAATATCACACTCCCTAATGTTTTAAAATATTTCTTTCTTTGATTTAATGCCTTGGTGTGATCCTAGGTAAGGTCTTATTTTAGAAAGTTAAGAAGAAAATATGTGGGCATATTAGTACCCTTTCTATTCCTACAACAAAATACATGATGCTGGTTTTCTAATGTCTAGCTCACAGTTTTAAAGGTTGAAATTCCACTCAATAACTTTCTCTTGTGAGGCCCTAAAGATGGGAGGCATCATCTAGGTAGCCTGTGTAGGATGAAAAAAATCACATGACAGAACAGGAAATCAGAGTGAGGGAAGAGAGTCATGTTATTCTTTTGGTAATAAACTTCTTATAAGGAAAAAAGAAAAAACATTTAGGATCCCCAAAGAACTACTCTAATCAGCAGTAATGGTGCATCTCCTAAAGACCTAACTGCCTCCCATGAGGCCTCATCCCTTAAAGGTCTCATCGAATTTTAGTTTTACAGTGTTGGGGACCACATTTTCAATGCATGAACCTTAGAGGAACAAGTAACATTTAAACCAAAGCATAAATTTTTGTCTGATATCAAGATTTCTTTAAGGGAATCTGGCCTCCAGTTCAATAGTATATGAATCAATAAATTGTATAAGGTCTAGAAATAGCTGCAAAGTCTTGATTCTTTTGTAGTCATTTAAATAAGACTTCTAATTAGCCCATGTAGAGTCCTTCACTTACAGAAGTCAAGTAAAACCTTAATGGACTCTCTGTATATTTTTATTCTAGATATAAAGCCAATAACCTTGTCATACAAATCATTCTAATTATTACTATAGTCCTGCTACCCATTATAGTGATTGTGTCCAACTTGTCTTTATAAATTTTTATACTACTTTGGCTCATGGTTAAATCTATCACCTTTTAGAAATCTTTCATGAGTCCTGATGGTCCTCACACAAATGTATTCCCAAAATTTTGATGAAGAGGGGCATCATCTGGGTTACTTGAACACTTTGTGACCCTAAACCTGTAGATGTTATGTTAAAGCATTAGATCTCTTTCTAGACAATGAGGACACTAGGAGTTTCTGGCATTGTGATTTCATTTACATCCCTATTAGCCTCAAGTAACCTATGGAGACACTTGTTGCTGGATGTACAGCTAAGCCACTGAATCCAGAAAACTCACATTTCCCCCAGCATTAACCATCATCTCAAGGATCCCTTTCCACCCAGCATTCAAGTTTATGCCAAAATGAATTGTAAAAGGCTTAAAATCCTTTTGTAAAATTCTGTTGGATATGAGACTTAAACATTAAAACAGAAACAATAAGCCTGCTGGAAAACAGATTAGGTAAAACTCTTGGAGACATTGGCTTAGGCAGAGACTATGAATAAAACCACTATTGCACAAGAACTAGCAGAAAGAATCAACAAATCAGATCTCATTTTACTGAAAAGCTTTTGCACAGCAAAAGAAGTCACTGACACTGCCAAAAGACCACCAACAACATGGGAAAAAATCTTTACTAGTTGTTTATCAGACAAAAGGCTATTATCTACAATATATAAAGAACTTAAACAGATCAGCCTCCCCAAGTTTAAAGTCCCAATTCAAAAATGGGCATCTGAAATGAACAGACACTTCTCAAAGGCAGAAGTTAAAGCAGCTAAGAAACATATGAAGAAATGTTCAACATCACTGGTCATTCAAGAGATGCAAATGAAAACAACGCTGAGATTTCATCTCACTCCATAAAGAATGGCTGCCATTTGAAAATCAACCAACAATAAATGCTGGTGAGGCTGTGGGGAGAAAGGAACCCTTCTCCACTCTTGGTGGGATTGCAGACTTGTGCAACCTTTGTGGAGATATGTGTGGAGATTTCTCAGAAAACTAGGACTAGGGGTCCCATTTGACCCTGCCATCCCTCTGCTAAGAATATACCCAAAAAATTTAGAAAATCACAGTGGAAAGATAGATGTACACCCTTGTTCATAGCAGCTCAGTTCGTGATAGCTCAATCTTGGAAACAACCCAAATGCCCATCAACTGGAGAGTGGATAAAGAAGATGTGGTTTTTTAAAATAAAATGGAGTACTATTCGGCCATAAAGAATGACAAGATTGATTCATTTAGGTGCAAATGGATGCACCTGGAGGACATGCTAAGGAGTGAAATCAGTAGAGCACAGATTGGCAAATACCGGATCTTCTTGTTGATATGAACACTGGTAGATGCAAATGAGCTATAGTAGTATGACAATCTTTTCAGAATGGGAAATTTCCAAAGGAAATTTGGTGTGGGGACGTAATGAGGGGAAGGAATAAATATGATTCTGAAAGAAAATAAAAGAGCATATATATAGGGGGTGGGGAGGTGTGGGTGGGGATATGGGTAAAAATGAGAATTGACTGTGTCATATATTGGTACAAATTCCCCAATGTTACCTGTGAGTGTGAGATGTATGCAAAGTGTACCAGTAAAGAATGCAATTAAAAAAAAGTTAAAAAAATTCTGTTGGATCTTTGTCTGTCTTGCACATTGTTCCTAGTATCCTAGAGTGTGTGTGTATTTGAATCTGACTACAAGTCTAGAAACAGGGAAGATGGAGAAGGTAGATCTTGGGGAGGATCCTAGTTTCCCTCCAAGTCTACCACTGCAGAAGAGCTTAATGGAAACTGAGATGAGGAGAAGCCAGTGTTCTCTGAATATAAAATACTGCTTGAATCACCAAGGGTGGCATTTGCGGGGTTCAAGACTTTCATTTTCCTTGGAATGTAAACATTTCTAGGGTATTATTTCCTTCTAATCAAATTCCTAACCCCAACACAAGAGAATCAATAAAATTCTAATTTAAAAATTCTAAAAGCTGTGTGTCATTTCCTCAGTAGAAAGCAAACTGGGATATGCTAAGATACTCCTGTTCATCTTTTCTCTTTTCTTTTTATCTTATTAGTCTTATACTGTTTAAATTTTTAGGCAGTAGGCAATATTATTTTAATTTAATAACAAATTTAGGGCAATGATGCCTAGGGAATATCATTTTTCAGACAAGTTAGAAATTTTACTGTGCAAAATTAAAATACTTCTCTGTAGATTTGAAATGATTCAACAACTCAAAAGCAATGAAGCATCCTGGCTGGCTGTACTATCATACTGTTAACTCTAGCATTCCCAGATGGTTTACAGAATGACACAACGTAGTCTAATTTCCTTTATGCTGACATAGGACAAAATCTAAGTTGAAGACTCTGTTTTTTTCCACAGGTCATGACCAGAGCAGCACCTTTTACTACTTGTGTGAAATGTCAGGTGACTTTTACTCCCAATCAGCTCTTCAGAAGCCTGGGCAGTGGGATTACATGGGAAGAATGAGGTCTAACTGGCCTCCGCGGTGAGCACTGAGAAGAAAGAGTATGGTAAGCATGCTGAAGCAGCAGGGAGGAGTAAAAACACCTGAGCTGAAGTTGTTTACATGGAGAAGCACCGTTGCGGCTGGAGACAGGTGAATCCTGTAAACTCTAGTTACTCGACCGTGCCTGAATGAAGAAAGCCCAGGTACACCAGTCACTTAGGGCCCTACGTCCAAGGGAGATGGGAGGCCCCAGTCCTCAGGATTTTAACTTGTTTCTGTGTCTCTTCATTTTTCATCTTTGTCGTCCCTTGGTCAGGTTTGAGCTCGGCTTGCAGGCTGGTTCTTACACAGGCCAATAAAGGAAAGCTTCTTGTTTTGTAACAGTCTCTGTACTTGGATTGAGTAGAAGATGCAGCAGGCCTCACACTGTTTGGATGGAGATAAAGTGCTAAAGGCAACTCTCAGCTTGAGGTTTCACTGAAATAAAAGCTGTGAGGCTTTGGTTTTGTATGTGGAGAATACAGAAAAAACTATATGTGGACTTAATTTAGCTTCGTAAATGATAACTGTCACAGCTTGCAACAACTTGTGTAAATATTGTTTCGGAAGAGGAGGTGACTTTTGGAAATGAATTTATTGAGTTTTATTGTTGCCAAAGCTTTGTTTCTACATTTAACCTAAAGTGGTCCCTACAGAGATAAGAAGTTTTCCAGAAAAGCAGATTTGCATAGTGTACTGAGTCTGCATGCCTTAGAAGCAGACTGAGCTTAGGCTCTTGTTTTTCCTCTTAGTAGTTAAATTTCTCAGGAATCATTCCAGTTATGTGTTTCTTTCTCATTGCAAACAGATCTAGTTATACTCGTTAGGAGGATTCAAAAACCTGATAATGCAGACATATTGTTAATAAGTTTGTAAACATAAAATTTTAACCATCATCATCAGAGTCAGTTCAGATTAGTTTTTCAAAATACAGTATGCAAAAACATGTTTAGTTAACATAAGGCGCTCTATACTATATACAAGTAAGACATTAGAAAATTAAAATCATGAATATCAATGTTCAAATTCTTTTTTACTCATGGTATATCTCTAGGGGTGGATGATTAGAGGCATTCTAATTTATTCCTTCCTGTTGGAAGGAATAAACAAAATCATGTGTGTGGAATTTCTTTGGGAAACTGCAAAGATTCTAGTGCAGTATAAAGAGACCTTGTAGAATTATAGATGATCAAGACCACGAAATAGCATCCTACTCACTTCCTATGCTTGGAACACTTTAGCCAACAATACCATGGCCTCTGGACACTACAGGAAGGCAGAGAGGGCAGCAGTTTCAGTATCTTTGTGCCACACTGCACTGGTAGAAGAATGTCAGGCCCAAAGAAAGCCTTAGGTGAGTTTTATCTCTTATTATTATCATTGTCAGTATTATAGGGCAAAAACATGAGAGCAAGATAAAATGTCACAATTATGTTTGTGAAACACTTGCTGAGAAGCATTTGAGACTTGTTTAAGGTTGCTGAAGAATTTTTAGGAGAATGGAGGACTTTCTAGTCTCAATCATTCTTCTACCCCAGATTGATGTGAATCTATCAGTTTTAGGGCCGGCATAGCAAAATCCACAGACTGGGGATTGAAGGACACTTATTTCCTTACAGTTTGGAGTCCAAGATCAAGGGCTGGCAGGGTTGAGTTCCTAGGAGTCCACTTTTCTTGGCTTGCATCTGTTGTCTGCTGTCTGCTGTCTTCTTACAGTATCCTCATACAGCCCTCTACACAAGAACATCCTCACTGACAAACTCACTGGATCAGGTGCTCTTCTTTATAACCTCATTTAACCTTAGTTACCTCTTGAAAGGGCTAAATGCTATCACATTAGTGCTTGGAGGTTCTCTGTATAAATTTTCAGGGGATAAAATTAAATCAATAGTACCTGCCTACGACAATATTGTTCTAATTTTGTTCCTAGTTTAAACTTGTGCCAGAAATGTCTATATTTAGATTCAGAGTTGTAGATTGACAAAGAGCAAGAGATAGGAATGGAAACAGACAGATATGGGTTTGGTATCTTTGTGCAGCTTTCCAATTTTTCTTATGCATCAGAACATGTTATTCCCTTATATCTCTGTCTTTGAACCTTACATCCACAGTTTAAGACAAGCTCCCCAAGGAGCTTGCTAAAGGTACAGAAATTATAGGATCACTTTGAAGCAAATAAATGTAAATGGTTTAACAACTGAAATTCACTCTTTAGAGTAAAGAAACCCAGTAGTTTACATATAAACTTAATAGGATAGTTTCATATAATAACAGAACAGAATTACTTGATGTTATAGGTGAAATGTACTGGTATTCTTATTTCAGTGCATCTCACAGTGTGGAGTGGGGAGCTAAGAAACAGGTGAGGATTACAGCTCTACACATAGGCAGATCTTCTGCCTACTACTATGCTTGTGTCCATATCACAGAATAGGATATTGAATTACAGAGAGATGAGTGAATTTATAATGATTCCACTAATGAGTACGCAATAGAAACTTTACTGAAGGAAATCATATTAAATCCTGATAAAGACGGCTTAGCACTTAACACTATTATTGTTAATGAGTATAACAAGATATTTTATAATAAAATAACAAATGCTGTCATTACACAAAAAGTATAATGACACTCCCATTTCTATCAGGGTTGTGGCCATCTTTTGGAGGGTAAGAGTATCACAGGGAAAATCTAAGGGCTCCGGGCAGCCCAAAGTGAAAGTTGTACTAAAGGGATCTGTTGCTCAGTGGCCCGTGCTTGGGAAGCAGAGGCTGTACAGGGAGCACTGGTGTTGTGGACTGGAATCAAATAGACAAGGGAAGTGAGGAAATATATCTGGGCTTGCTTATATTGATTAGGGCTGGGCTCTATTTGAGCTGTAAATGATCAGTTCACTCCTACATCATTCAAATCCATCTCACTTACAATAAAGAAAAGAATTGGAAAGGCCCATCATTTTAGCATGTGGACATGCTGTAGTTATTTGGGAATGTTGAAAAGTCAGAACAGTTTTTTTTTTCTTGTGTAGAGCTGGCAGCTGGCATGATTTGCTCAGGCTCATTATGTGCTAATAAAATATAAATCCTTAATATAGCTTTCCCTGAAATACTATATTATTGAGGGTAACTGATGCTTATATTTTTAGTGTCACACACAACAGATCTCTATTGTGGAAATGGACAATGAGAGGAGAAAAGAATAAAGGAGAGCTTTTGGGCATTTGAAGACACATTTTAGCCTTTGGGTTTTAATTTCTCAGGCAAAACATTACTCAGAAATGTTGACTTTGACAACAGTTGTTTACTTTTCTTTTCTTTTCCTTTTCTTTTTATCCCCACCCTTCTCTGAGACACTGACCTTCTGCTGGAGAAACTGGTGGCTCATAAAACTGTCACAGACTGGCTGGAAAGAGTTGTAGCTCAGCTGCCAACTGGGGAAGATGAGAATCCACCCCGGGTTGCTGAAGTTGGGTGTGATCATCTAAACAAGCCCAGCAGGATGTAAGTGCTAATGTGACACCAGGCTTTTCTTTACTGTTTAGACAAAAGAAAATCTAATGAGATACTTTTAAATCAATACATGTGTTTCCATAGCAATCCTTACTTGGGAATAACATTAGGATAAAGAGCTCCCACATATGATTTCAAAATCTAAACTGACCTCAAGCAATAGGTTTCTGCCACCTGATAGGTATTGCTATTGGGAACGCTGGTTTGATAAGTGTCCATAGTAAAGAACTCTATTTAATGGTTCCACCTGTGGCCATAATCAGTGCGAACTTGTAAGAGTGAAGATTTTAGCTGGGCGTGGTGGCTCACGCCTGTAATCCCAGCACTTGGGAGGCAGAGACAGGAGGATTGCTGACTTTGAGGCTTGCCTGGGCTACATAGTGAGCTCAGGGCCAGCCTGAGCTACAAAGCAAGACCCTGTCTCAAAAAAGAAAAAAAAAGTGAAGATTTGAACAGGAGACTAGGTACATGTTTTTGAGAAAGGACAGAGTCCTTATTTGGTGTGAGTGGAAGCACAGAAGCGCATCCAGACAGCATATGCAGAGGTGCTGCATGAGCTCTTCAGGAACTCAAAAATTTGAGCTACAGAAGGAGAAACCTGGAAACTGACTGTGAATGGTAGTTTTATTTAGTGAGGCAAATAACTGCTGTTGTATTTCTTCCAACTTAGCCTCTTTTCCAGTTGGAGTTGTCTCAGTCTCATTCTCATTGCTAGGATAAAATACCTGACATTCACAGCTTAAAAAAAAGAGGTTTATTTTGACTCATGGTTTCATTCCATCGTTAGGTGGCTCCAAAGCAGGAGTATCATGGTGGGAGAAAGTTATTCAACACATGGCAGCAAGGAATTGGGCAGAGAAATGAGAAGTACAAACAAGTGTATAACTTAGTCGCCCAACTCCAATCAGGTCCCAACACCCAACAATATATTTCTTGTACTGAAATCATCAATAGATGAATTCAATAGAGAATTTAGTGTCCGCATGATCCAACTACCTTAAAATATATAAGACTTCTGGGGGATAAAGTGTAACATTTTGCCTCTGACTCCAAAAGGTTTCATGTCCACATCATTGTCCAAAATGAATTAAACATATCCCTAAGAATTACAAATCTTAACTGTCCCTGTGTTACTGAAAAGTCCAAGTCTAATGTCTTGGATAAGACTCAAAGCAAACTCTTAGCTGGAAGCCCATGTGAAAAATCAGAGAAAAGTTAAATACTTACAACATACAGAACCAGATGACTCCTGAGCTACTTTTACACCATATTTTTCCTCTGGTCTTGATGTAAAGTACTTGGATTTTTTTTTTTTTTTAGACAGGGTCTCGCTTTGTAGTTCAGGCTAGCTCTGAGCTCACTATGTAGCCCAGACAAGCCTCAAACTCAGCCATCCTCCTGTCTCTGCCTCCCAAGTGCTGGGATTATAGGCGTGAGCCACTGCGTCCCACACTGTGGTATGTGGGGCTGATTGCTGGTGGGCGTGAGTCTCCATGCCCAGCATTGTATGTGGTTACCAGGGATTGAACTCAGGACCTTGTGCTTGCGAGGCAGGTGCCAGAACCACTGAGCTAACCCTCTGGCCCATGGATTTTTTTTTTTTTTGTAATGCTTATGTTTTCAGCAACTATGCTCTCTTTTGCCTGGAATTTGCAAAACTTCCTTTCTGAAGTACTGCAAATTTTACATCAGAATTTTGTTTCTGATTTTCACTGTAGATATAGCTAAAAGGAGCCAGGGCATCCCAGCCACAGCTTGAATTTTGGGCTAGTTTGAAATTTCTTTTGTCAATTAATTAGTCCATTGCCCTTAATCTCACCTTCCCACAAAGATTAATGACATGGGCAAAATTGGGGTACCTTTTCTTCTAGGGTAAGACACATGAGGCCTCCAGTTCAGTTGCCAATCAATCAAGTCCTCATTCCCAACTGAAATCTCTTGTTGACAGAAGGTAGTAAACACAGCATGAGCTTCCTTAGAGGCCTAGTTCCCTACAAAGCAGACAAGTGAACCACATCTTGAAGTACCTGATAGAAGTGACTGTCCAGCACTTCTCCAAATATGACCATTGGGAAATCCAGGGAAAAATGCAGAATTGGATGGAAGTGGGCTACGGTGGAACAGGAGTCTGTGCTTCTAAGGTGATACTCGTCCCCATGTTGAGTTCTCCCTATGTTGCTTATTAGATATGGGGCTATATAATGGTTTATAATCAACCAGTGTCCAGAGGCACATCCTTCACCTCTTCAACCCCCTTCCCACATTAAGGAGGTGAGTGAGGTGCTTTCTTTCTCAGCTACCTCCTTATCTCCTTTGTGGCCATCAGTCCGTGCCTCATATGAAAATGGTGCTTTCTCATGGCTTCCTGGGAACCCACGGAAGGAGAGGCAGGGAAATAAAACAGGAACACAGATGGTTATTAGTCTCAGGCCTGAAAGGACCTTCCTTGGAAGTTCTTACAGATAAATTTTTGTTCTCTACAAAACAGATGACACAGTATTTTTTTTTACGTGTGCCTGGGAACATACATTTTTGTCTTTGGGCTAAATTCCACATGCATATTTAATACATCAGTTGCTTTAAATATAGTGTTTATTGTTAAGATACACTGCTTTAAGGAAAGCATATCTTTTTACTAAACTAATTATTGATTCTGATAAGATCTTTGTGTATTAGAAACAGTTTATGTAATTCTACTGACTTGTTCTTTCACAGGCCTATCAGTTTGTAGGTAGGTGAGAGGCACAATATTTAATGTCTGGGATCTTCATTATCCTGTTTTGTACTACCAAGGTTGGACAAAGTGATTGCTTAAATGCAAAGTTGTAATTCTAGAGTCCTAGTCAGTCTAGTAATCGATTTAATATATTACATAAGTAAATTTAAATTTTCTTTGCCACCACTGTATGTCAGATAAGGCCAAACCTTTCTCTAGGTGCTTTCACTTCTCCTCTTCTCTCTCTCCTGGTGGATGGATAGATACCCATTAAGAAGGTGATGCTGGTAATGCAGATGATGCAGATCAATCATACATTGCTAAATGCTACTTCCACCCTTGCACCTAATCACGCCCCACCACAAACACTGCTATATAAATGCCATGTCACCAGTATCAACTTCCATGGTGGGGGAAGGTTCTCAACCAACATGAAGTGCAGAAGTTGTGATTCTGTGTCCCTGTTCACCTGCCCAAGGTCGTCGGACGACGGAGATGGCATGGTAATCGGCCCAGGCTGGATGACAGATAATTACTTAGGTTTTGGGTCCTTTAGCTTCTATAGCCACACTGAAAGCTCAATTAACAGTATCTGTAGCTTAATGAAAAGTCAGTTAATTTTAATCTTATTATTTGACCACTTATTTCATTCTGGGAAGACATGAAAAGGTAGAAATTATATAAAACAGTCATATCTATTCATTTTTATTTTTTTTAAAAATAGCCACGTTATAAGTCACATAATTAGTCTTTAAAGTGTCCCATTAAATAGTTCTTAGTATATACACTAGTTATGTATTTTATCACTCCAAGGAGAAACCCTATAGTCCCTAAAGCCATTTCCAACTTTTCTTCAATTTCTCTCACCTCTAATTCTAGACAACCACTAAGCAACAAATGGACTTGTCTATTCTAGACATTTCACATAAAAAAAAATCATACAGTGGGCCAGAGATTTAGCTCAGTGGTTCCGGTGCCTGCCTCACAAGTGCAAGTTCCTGAGTTTGATCCCAGTAACCACATACAATGCTGGGCGTGGTGACTCATGCCCACCATCAATCAGTACCACACACCACAGTGCCAGGCATGGTGGCTCACACCTGTAATCCCAGCACTTGGGAGGCAGAGACAGGAGTATTGCTGAGTTCAAGGCTTGCCTGGTCTACATAGTGAGCTCAGGGCCAGCCTGAACTACAAAGTGAGACCCTGTCTCAAAAAAAAAAACAATCCAAACCAAACAAAACCAAACAAAACAAAACCAAACAAAAATTACACAGTATTTAGTCTTTATATATAGGTTTTTCATGTACCATAGTGTTTTTAGGGTTTACATATATTGTAGCATGTATCAGCATTTGATTCTTTTTATTGCTAAATAGTATTCCATTATATAGATAAAGCACATTTTATTTGTCCTTTTATCCACTGAGGGACATTGGAGTGGATTCTTATTAAAAGATATACATTATTTATTTCTACTAGGAGTGAATATTGGGTCACATCATAACTTTATGTTTAATCTCTTAAGGAACTGTAAGTCTGTTTTCCAAAATTCATAGTCTAGTTCCCCATTTTATGGTCCTGTAAGCTGTGTATGATGGTTGTGAATTCTCCACATCATTCTAACTCTTGTCATTATCCCTCTTTTTGGTGATGCTCTAGTGAGTGTAAAGTAATGTCTCAGCAGTATTGGTTTCCACCTCACTAACAGCTAATGATGTTGAGACTGTTTTCATGTTGTTATTGGCCATTTGTCTATATTCTTTAAAGAAATATATGTTCAGAGGCTTTGACCATTTTTAAATTGGATTATTATTTATCATTGGCTTGGAAGTGCTCTTTGTGTATTCTAGGTACAAGTTCCTTATCATACATACGTTATGCAAAACATTTCACCTGGACTCTAGATTATATTTTTTTCTTGACAGTGTTGTTCGGTGCACATAGTTCTTTTAATTTCAGTGAGGTCCTATGTATTTTGCTTTATTTTTTCTTTTTGCTGCCTGTGCTTTTAAGTTGTTTCTAAGAAATTATTGCACAAAGGCTTAAACCAAAGTGAAATTCTACCCATGAGGCACGTTGAAAAAATTTAAAATATACAGTGTTCCAGCAAGTGATACACTAAACATACAGTTTGATAGCAACTGAGAGCAATTTTGACAGAAAGATAGCAGGTCCCTTGGGGAAACTTCCATGTCCATGGGCCATATGACACTTAAGTATTCCCTTGTTACGAGGCCAGATTGCAGAAAGACATTAAAGATGCAAGTGTTTAATTATTTGGAAACAAAATACTTCCAAGAAGCATAAGTCAGCTGGAAAACATGATGAGTCAAAATTTGTAAATAGGGATCCTGTCTATTATTTTCTCATGACTGATCCACACAGAACATTTTTATAATAATATCTAACATTTATTGAATATTTAAGAAACTCAATTAACATCAGACAGCCAGATGGTCATTTAAGACTGCTCCTTCTTGAAATGTCTTACTGAAATGTCTATAAAGTCACATCTATTAATTCAAATTACTAGCATTTTATTTCATAGTGGGCTTTGTATTGTGTAGATTAAGTGAAATACTTTGAATAAATATCAGAGTTACTTCCTGTCTTTTGAAGACTGATAACATTTTTGCCTGGTTGCAAAATATGCTTCTGTACCCTGAAAGTAAAAAAAAAAAGAAAAAGAAAGTTTTTTCTTTTCTAAAAAATGTTACAATAACATTAAAGAAAAAAGAAATCTAAACCCTTCTTTATCTTACCATCTGGATGAAATAATTCATTTTTCATGTTCCTTCCCATGCTTGTTTCATATGTGTATAGTTTTTTTTACTCATTATAACTTCAGTGGATATATGATTTTTGAACAGTATGTTAACATACCACTTTGACAGGCTTTGTCCCTGGAGACACTGGCACTTGCACGTGGAAGAAGGCTCCAGATTTGCAAAGTGACATTGCTTAAGGCAGCTGTGACCTGTTCTTAGAGATAGCTCCCACTGGGGGCCTGTTGTCTGATGACCCCATTTTCCCTTTGAGTCAATTGCTTTTAACACTTAGTGTGTTAACTCTCACAGGGTGCTGAATTTCCTGCCACTCTTACCCTTCACACATGGAGTGTGATGGTCATGTCCTTCCCATATGGTGGATTGGCTCCTGGGTAGCTTTCAGGTTTCTTCCATACCACTCCCCCTCTGGCTTCACTCCAGACACCAGTGAGAATGTTCCACCAAGAATTCGGTGTTTCTATGTCTTACGCTGTTAGAACCTTAGTCTTCATGGCTCAGGTAAATGTTACTTCAGGGAGAATTTCACTGAGTGTCCTGACCAAACACTCCTCTCCCTACTTTAGCACCACATCAAGCTTTGTTTCAACTTGTTTTCTTCATAGATGGCCCTTGTGGTACTGAATGAAAATCTACGATCTAAACAGCTGATATTCCCATGCATTTATTGGTTTTGGAAATTTCTCCTCTGCTGATAAACAAATACTCCATAGAGCAGAATTTCTCTTTTTTCTCCATTATGTATCACCACCTATCAATAAATGCAATACAGTAGTCCTCAAAAGTGTTTACTAAATGAATAAATGACTCACAGTCTATGCATAAGTTCTTTTTCACACAAAGCTCCTTTCTTCTGCACTTTCTCTCCTAAGCAGAGTTAGAGCAGAATATTTGTTTATACATTTTGTGATAGATGTGAGCAAACAGCTGGAATAGCAAATACTGAAAATGACATGGATGCTTAAAGCTGAGGTAGAATGCAATGTTTCTGAGTAAAAGCTCTGATGCTGTTCATGACCAAAGATCATAATCTTTGGGAAACACACACACACACACACACACACACACATATATACATATTTTTTTTTTGAGACAGGGTCTCACTTTGTAGTTCAGGCTGGCCCTGAGCTCACTATGTAGCCCAGGCAAGCCTCGAACTCAGAAATCTTACTGTCTCTGCCTCCCGAGTGCTGGGATAACAGGCGCGAGCCACCACACCCTGCTTCAATATATTTTTGTAAGTCAAAACTACAGTCGAATATCAATTTTTGATAGACATATGATCTTCTTCAATATGTTTTGTGGTCTAATAGAGAATATAATACAGCATAATAATATTAAACTACAATATCATTTATGTAATATTTTCTGCTTTGTTAACATGTAATACATTTTCTGTCTTTTTTTAAGCCTAGAGAAAAATTATCAGTGGCAAGATGAAAAGAGATGTACAACTACTTTGATCATAAACTGAGGATGAAGACAAGTTGTCACTGGGTTTGAAGGGAAGCTAAGTTCTGAGAGTAAAGAAAATAGCAATTGTGTCAGAAACTATAGAGGAAGAGTCATTTTCTTCAAAATGTAGGCTTCTGGCAAAATAGAACTGTCATTTCTGTGCCCATTTCAACCTCAAACTACAGATAAATGTGTAGTCATCCTAGGCCATTCAGATATGTGAGAAAAAAAATATGCAAGTATCTGGTCTGGTCAAATATTCTGGGAAATAATAGCCCCAAAATAGTAAAATCCTTTCTCTTTGAAGATCTGTTTTTTTCTTTTTTCCTGAGTACATAATTGGCCTTCAGAACACAGCAATCACCCAGGCATTCACCCCAGTGGACTTTCTCACACTGAATATTCTGCCCTTATCATCCCTTAGACCCTTTCCTCTGCCTGTTCAGGCTCTTCCTCAAGATGAGGGATGAGCTGTAAGAGAATTCTGCAGGAGTCCATTTCATATTTCATTTCAAAGCAGGGAATCCTTAGCAACAGGAAACACCCTGCTGAGATGGAACAATAAAGTGGCAAATTATAGGTCTGAATGTCAGGCCTCAGCTCTCAGTTTCTGTGGAGGTGTCAGCTGGGGATGAGGGAACAGTTTCACTGGAGGTGGGAGGTGGATGAGGTGGAGACAGAGTGGGGAGATAAGCCACCTGTAGGGGCTTCAGACCTAGCCTTTCATTGTCTTTTGGTCACATGACTGTCACTTCTAAATTACCAAGCGTGTAGACATAGTAAGTAGAGAAGTGATTTGGCATCTTTTGATAGACTGAACTGTACAATGTTTATAAGAACAGTTTGTGTACAATTATGTATCTTTGTAACTGTAAACCCAGAAAAATGGTTGTCTAAATTAATTTGAAATGTGTCAATATGATCGTGATATGAACTTTTAGTAATTGTTCACTGGATAGCAAAAGCTGCTTTAATTATTTTACTTGTGTCTCTCATTTGCTTCTCAATCCCACACCACTTCACGCCAAGTGTCTATTTTATAGATGAGAATATTGGATGTGGAGTAGAAAAAGTACTTAGTTTAAACTGACAGATAAATCTCTAGGAATACACCGTTAGGACTATAAGTGTGCTGGGAGAAAAAAAAGTCATTACCACAGCCAAGAGATTTAATGTTGATGTGATACTGTTATATAATATAGAAGTCATATAGAGAGGAGGTGAACTTTTCTCAAAACTATCTTTCAACTGTATTTGAAAGAAAAGCTTGTTTCTTACATTGGTGTCTATCAATTTTGTCATATCTAAATGAAAATACTACCCCATATGTTTTTATTTTTCTTTTAGTGGAAGAGGTGTGCAGTTATTGAAAAAAAATTAGACATTCCTAATATCCAGTGGTTGTTTCTACCCACTCAACTGCAAATCACGGAACTCCTCATTTTAGTGAGGAGGACGTGAGGGGTGGACAAGCTTTGCCTGGGTGTGTGTTGAAAGGACTGTGGGGTGGGTCATGGTTCTGCACTCTCATTTCATAATATTTTGGGCACTGATTGCATGTAGGGGCACTCTGCTAGGAAATAGCAACTTCAAGATAGTATTAAAATATTTCTTGTCACTGTTCATTTCTGTAAAGAGGTTGGTGAATGAAGGGGCTGGACATGGAAAGAGAAGGTCACAGAAAAAAGGTGGAACATTGTACTGTCTGTCAGTGCTCTGAAGAATGACAGAGAAACACAGATCATCTGAACTTACCAGAAATCAGAGTGGCGGTAAGAGGTGGAGGACATTTTAGTCAGTTATGTCTGCAGAAAGATAGTGATGGAAATCCACTACTGGCTGAAAGGACTCACGGTGATTTTGGAGGTGGTTTGTTCATTGTTCTCAAGCATGGTGTTCTTGAGGCTGCCGGTTATACAGTTGTCTCAAAAACTATCAGTACATCTTTATCTCTTCCAATTTTCCTTATCTCAAACAAACTCCCACCATGTGTTTCTGCACTCTGTGTACTCTTTGGTTATAATAGACTACATTATTTTAGGGTTTCAGAGGCAGTGTGGGTCACTTTCATTCACTATTCCTTTTAAAAACCACTCTAAGGTGATTTATTACATTGAGTTTTTCATCAGTGAAAACACAGTAATTTTCTAAAGATTGTTTCCTTCCCAAATGATATGCAGGAATGAGTTTATTTATTACAAAAGTCTATTTTTTTCTGTGCATGAGGGACTGGGTATTAAACCTGGGGGACATGGAGCACATTCTCAATCCTTTTAATTTTGTTTTTTGGAGACACTCTTTCCATATTTTCTGAGCTGGCTTTCAATTTAGAATTCAGTCTCTCAGCAGCTGGAACTACGCGTGTACTGAAGACTATGTTGTTGAGCCTCTTCTGACTTCCTTAGGAATAGGCTACAACTTTTGTGATATTTTTCTGTCTATTCCTATTAGAGTGTGAATTATATGCTACTGAAAGTGAAATATGTCTCAGAGTTGAACGGGTAGCCTGAACTTTGTTGTTTGAGAGAGCAATAATTTCCTCTAACAATAATCACATTAGGTATTTTCACATAGCTTTACCTGGTTGTAATATGAGGTGATTCACAGTGTAAGGGTTTGGCACAGTGCCTTTCCACTGAGCAGGAAGTCTTATGCCTTCCTCCCTTTTCTTCCCAACAGATACCGTGTAACAATTGTTCTCTTATGCCTCAGACCCAGTATTCTTCATTATCTGGTAGATTTATTCTGTTACTCTATTATTAAAATGTAATTCTCTTGTATGGCCCATTAGCTGTCAGATATATTCCAGAGTATCAAATAGAAATGATTCTTTTGTAGGTTATGAAGTAACTCAGAAGTATCAAGGTATATTAAAGATGTGGCATTAGAAATGTAGTGGCGGTGGTGGGATGCCCTAGTCCTAGTTCCAGTCTTCAACTAATTAGATATGCCATGTTCTTTGGTCTCTGTAAGTTTCAGTTTCCTACTTTGTGAGGTGTGGGAAAATGTACAATTTCTTTTTTTTAAATAGAGTGTGTATATTTATGATAATATGGTGTTGGCATACATATATATAATAAAATAGTTATGAGCGTAGCAGATGAACGTATCTATCATCTTATATAGTTATATTTTTTGCAAAAAGAGTGTCTAAAATTCAGATTCTCATCAAAACCCCTAAAATTACACAATTTTATTAACTACAGTCCACACGCCGTACATGAAGTCTCTAGACTTGTTCATCCTACATATCTGCTGCTCATTATCTCTGGAGCTGTATCTCCCCATTTCATCCACTCTGTTGTGATCAACACTGTTTATTCTCTATCTTTATTTATTTGAAATTTTGGGGACTTGCCATGTATGAGTGAAGCACACAATATGTTTCTTCTTGTGTTGGGCTCATTTCACTTTGCATAAAAACTGAACAGATAAAGAAAACATAAAAATGACTAACATATGTATACAAAGATGTTGACTATCACTAATCATCAGGGAAATGTAAATTGAAAGCACAATGTTACCTCACAACCATTATGGTGGCTATTATCAAAAAGACAAGAAAGAGATAACATGCTGGTAAGGGTATGTGGGCAGAAGGAACTCTAGTGCACTATTGCTGGGAACGCTTACTGGTGCAGTCATTACAGAAAGAGATATGAAGTGTCTTAAAGAAATTAAAAATAGAAGTTTTGTGTACCCAATAATCCTTCTGAGCGTATTTTAAAAGAGAAGAAATCATCACCTCCTGAAGATGTCTACACTCCTATACTTGTACTAACATTTTTCACAGTGTGGATATTGAACCAACCTAACCAATATGTGTCTGTCCACAGATGAATGGAAAAAGACCATCACACACACACACACACACACATGCACACGCACACACACACACATTATAGAGTACTATTCCTCCCTTAAAAGGAATGAGATACACAATAGTGTTTTCTTTGTTCAGAGAACAGTGACTCTAATTATCATGTAGTTTCAGCTTTTAGGCTTTGTAATTTCTGTAGCCAACCTGTATTTCACCTCGTCCTTCAACCTTGCTCAGAAGGGGATAAATTGTTCATGCCTAGAAAGCCTAAAAAAAAGTCAAATAAGCTTCTGAAGAGTGAAGACCAATCTAAGCAACTGATACAGTGTACTCTGCAGTGAGGCTCCTGGTGGTCTGGAATCAGAATGAGGGCAATGGAGGAAACCTTAAATATCTGCAAATATTGACCAATCCTAGAGCTTGGAGTTGGTTGGCATAACTGCAATACTTCTTTGACCAGTTAAATAAACAACAAACTGGATGTGTCTATGCATAGGTATTAAGGTGAACTCATCTAAAAAATAAAAGGAGTTTGGTTTGGTGGCTCACACCCACCAGCAATCCATACCACATACCACAGTGCCGGGCGTGGTGGCTCACGCCTGCAATCCCAGCACTCGGGAGGCAGAGGCAGGAGGATTGCTGAGTTCGAGGCTTGCCTGGACTACATAGTGAACTCAGGGCCAGCATGAACTACAAAGCAAGATCCTGTCTCAAAAAAAAAAATGGAGTATGTATGAGAGAGGAGCTTTCTTTTTTCATGGGAATATATGTTGCAATTAGCAAAAGTTGATGGGCACAGTTCTAAGGGGGTTAAAATTGATTTGAGCAAACAGAACATAAAGCTCAGTTGTGGCTTCTATTTCCACTGTATAATTACTTGATAAATTTTAGGTTCAGTGAGCAGTCTACGTGGCCATAAACAAATACCAAGCATAGTCTCATTCACAGCAGATTGTACAAACCAGGTTTATCTACCCCACTTAAAGAATGTCAGGAGTGCTTTCTTGGTGCATTCAGAGGCAAAATTCAGCAGCTGGAGAAGCATAAAACTCATACTGGTGGCAGATGCTTAAATAATTCACAAATAGTACCATAAATCTTTCATTTTATTTTGGCCTTTGCAGTAAGAAGGGTTGACATTATTTTGTGATGTTTTGGGGAAGGAGTACACTTGTTGGTCATTTAGTTTGCAGTTCACATTAAAAGGAGTGAAGAGATCTCTTTCACAAAATCTGGAAATAAACACAATATACAGATTAAAAGACAGCAAATTGCAGACTTTCATAGGTAATAATTTCCTTAAATTGAATGGATACTCTGAATATTGGTGCCTTGTGAGGGCAATAAATTCTCTTCCCATTTTATGCAAATATACACACATGTATTATGTCTCTCCAACATGAATTGAGAAGAGAAAATAAAATTAAAATAAATACTAGAGGGTCGGAAAATGGGAAAACCCAAGCAGGTTCCCCCAAAGATTAAGAAAGTTAATGCAACTGGCTTTTAAATTCCATACTGTGCCCCCTGGCACCTGAAGACCAGGGCTTATTTACTGTCTTCTAAACCCACTGTGTATTACTTGTGTGCCAGGGAAAAGCTAGAATATTGTTAATGGTAATTTGGATAATATTTCTCTTTATATCTGTGTGGAGAATTGACCACTTTACCTTTTATGAACACTTCCATGGCAGTAAACTCTGCACTGCACTAAGTGTTCAGTATGCATTATTACAGGAAGAAGATTATATATGTTTCTTCAGTAGATAGTGCTGCCCATGACACAACATTCAAAAGAGGCAGAATGCAATCCTCTGAAATATCTGTTTCGCTCCATAGGCTCCAGCTACCAAGCTCTCTCTCTAAGTACTACATTCTTGATTATGGATCCAAAGATATTCTGCATGTAACAGACATTACTTACATACAGCTCTATGATCCTTTAACTATTAAATTATTATATAGTTTTTGGTAAGGTTATACATACTTGGTCTGTACCCTGCCTTCTTCATTTAAATTTATATAGAGTGGAGTGTTCTGTATTTGTGCCTCGGCAGGAGCTTCACTGTCATGATTTTGCTCTACATAGTCTCAGTTATTATTATATTTTCATCATACATGACTTTCATTAATACACTATGGCGAGGCAGTGAAGTATAGTGGTCCAACTCATCATTTTAGACTAAGATTCCTTTGGGTTCAAGTGCCATTCCTGCTAGTTACTCTTTGTGACATATTATGCACATTGCTTAATCCTTTTCTCATATATAAAATGGGATAATGGTGGTATTGTTGAGAAGTTGTGTGAGATAATCTGTGAAATACATTTAAAATGGAATATGAAAAACTTTATATATGTTCTCTTCCTCATGTAAATTTATTGTGAGCAATATGATTAATTTAATTTGTCTCATGGAGGTTTATTTAATGTGTACAATAATTTTGACTCTCCATAGCTAGGTATCCATGGCTTATTATAATTGACCTCTATCAGTAATACATAAGAGTAACACCTCCTCCAGTTGCAGACTGCATGTCTCACATAGATTTTTATCTTCCACATCTGATAGATGAAAAAGAACATATAACTATAATATTTATTTCCATTTCCTTTTTTAAAAGTGAGGGCAGCAAATCCCTTTTCTACCAGTAGTAGCATAGCTCATATTGGACCAAACTTACCAGAGCTAGAAATTTTTAACTCTAGATAAATTAATTATAAAATCTGTAAAAGAAAACAAGCCTTGGTAACTATCTGAAGGTCTTGAAGTGTAAGAAAAAACAAGAAGAAGCAGGAAATAATTGGATACAGAAAACAGGAGTGGCATGGTGACTATGCTGTGTCTAAAGTATAATCACTTTCAAAAGGCAATGGCAAGTCTCGATTAGAACCTCAAGAGATGGATAGACTTATGTAGAAAACAAATCAAAGGACAAATTCAGTCCTAGTTCTAAAGCTAGGAAGTGAAGAAGAAATCCCTGGCAAGCACAGGAGAGATTTTTAAAGTTTCCAATTCTGTGTATAAGCTATTTTTATAACTCTGGATAATCTCTGAAGAATATATTCATTGAAAAGATTTTAAGTAGGTCATCTAAAGCACAAAGAAATAAAAAGAAATTATACATATATGCGTGAAGAAAAGCTTAGATATAATTCAATCCTTCATTTTACTTGAAATGCTGTGATTTTCATTCTAAGTACAGTGGGAAAACTTAAGAAAGAGTATTGTGGTCCTTCAGTGAACAAATATAACAACCAAAGAGAAAGCAGAAATTCACCCCACTATTCCTCTTCTAGGTATCTTCTCAAAAGATTTAAAGAAATCATACCACAACATGTCCAGCACAATTAATAATCACTTAGTGAAGCAACTCAGGTATACAAGCTTAAATGAGTTTCTTTTACGTGAAAAATTCAATATATAGTATACATAAAAGATTAAATAGAAGACAAATAGGAAGAAAAAGAGAAAGCACACAAAAGGGTTGTAATCCAGTATGGGCAGTGTATCTAAAAATGAACTTGGACTTAGTACAATTGGATTAGAAGTTTTATACATCCGTTGGCCTATTAACCTGGTTTTCAATCTGTATATAGGAGACTGTATAAGTTATTATAAGATAAATAAATAAATCAGATGCTGAAAAATAAAATGGAAGTGGAGGGAGGAGGGAAAAAGAAAGGAATTTAATTGTATTACATACATGTACTGATTCCCTACAGTGAATGTAATAACTATGCACTGCAAACATGTAGTAGTAAAAAGAAAAAGAAAAAAGAAAAAAGCTAACAGAGAAATTACAACAGCATTCTAAGAGATATTCAATTCAATCTTCTAGATTTTCCATCTTTTTTGAGTACAAATTTTCAAAATATGTGTTTAATATCCTTTGGACTTCCAATGGATTGGTGGTGATTTCCCCATTTTTATTCCTAATAGCATGAATTTGAGTCTTTTCCTTCCTTTGTTTGATAAGGTTGGCTGAGGAACTATTGATATTAGTTGTCTTTTCAAAGAACCAACTCTTTGATTCATTGATTCTTTGTATCATTCTCTTTGTCTCCATTGCATTGATTTCTGCTCTAATCCTTATAATTTCTTCCCTTGTGTGGGCTTTGGGTTTGTTTTTCTCCTCTTTTTCTAGTAGTTTGAGGTTCAGCATTAGATTGTTTATTTGAGTTTGTTCTATTTTCCGGATGTAGATATTCATGGCTATGAATTTCCCTTGTAGAACTGCTTTCATTATGTCCCATAAATTCCTGTATGTTGTACTGGGGTTATAACTTAACTGTAGAAAGTGTTTAATCTCTTCTTTAATTTCTTTTGTGGCCCATTGGTTGGTCAACAGAGTGTTGTTCAATTTTCATGTGTTTGTGATAATCTTGTAATTTCTTTTGCCATTCAGCTCCAGTTTCAAGGCACAATGGTTTGATAGTATGCAGGGGATAACTTCAGTTCCTTTGCATTTACTGTTTCATGAACTAGGCTGTGATCTATTTTGGAGAATGAGCCATGAGCAGCTGAGAAGGTATATTCTTGCTTTGTAGGGTGAACAATTCTGTAGGCATCTAATAAGTCTATTTGCTCAAAAGTTTGATTTAGCTCAAGTATTTCCATATTGATTCTTTGTTCAGTTTATCTGTCAATTTGTGACAGTGGAGTATTGAAGTTCCCTACTACTATTCTATTAGTGGTTATCTGGCTTTTCATGTCCATTAATGTTATATAGTTGGATGCATTAGAGTTTGGTGCATAAATATTTATGATTGTTATTTCTTTCTCCTGGATTGTTCCCTGTATGTGAATAGAGTGACCTTCTTTATCTCTCTTAGTCAGTTTTGGTTTGAAATCTGTTTTATCTGCAAAGAAAATAGCCACTCTTGCCTTTTTGCAGTTTCCTGTCACATGGAGAATATTTTTACATTCCTTTATTTTTGGTTTATGGGTTTCTTTCTGAATTAGGTGTGTTTCCTGTATATAGCAGGTTGTAGGATCTTGCTTCTTGATCCAACCTGCTAGTCTGTGTCTTTTAATTGGCCCATTGAGTCCACTGACATTAATGCTTTTGACTGATACGGACAGACTTAGAGCTGCCATGTTTTCCTGTTCTTGGCTCTTTTATTCCTTGCTTTTTCTCTTTTCCACTCAGTTACTTGTTTGGCCCAGTGAGTTCACTCTCTTGGGTCTCATAGGTTTTGTAAGTTTCTGTGTTTTTTTCCAAGATATTCTTCAGAATGTTGTGGAGTACAGATTTCATATTTGTGAAATTTTTCAGTTGTTCTTTTCATGGAAGTATCTTACTTACCCATCAGTTCTGAAAGATAGTTTTGCAGGATACATCAATCTAGGTTGGAGGTTGTTTTCCTGCAATGCTTGAAACACATCACTACAGGCTCTCCTTGTGCTGAGTATTTGTGTTGAAAATTTGCTGTGTTCCTAATCGGCTTCCCTTTATAAGTGATATTTTTTCTTTTCTCTAACTTCTTTCAGTATTTCATTCTTTTGTTAAGTATCTGGAACCTTGATAATTATATATCTTGGTGTAGATATTTTTATGTCACAGCCTTTTGGAGTCCTGTAAACCTGGTTTATCTGTCTGTCAAATTATTTTTCTGTGAAGACTTCTGCCATTAGTTCTGTCAACAGTTTTTTTTTTAAATGTCTTTTGCACTGTCTCATGCTTTCTCAGTGACTCCAATCAGTCTTATGTTCTTTGAATCGTCTGGAAGCTGTTGGATTGATTTCTAATGGTCTGTTGACATTTTCCGTAAGTTATTCCTTTCCTGTTCATTGGCTGCCATCCTGTCCTCTAGGTTTGAAATTTGGTTCTCAGCTCCATTCATCCTACTTCATAAACTTTCATTCTCCTTCATCATCTGGAGCTTTGCTCGAAGCTGTTTAAAAGGTTCCAGTGCTTTCACTGTCTTAGATTCTATCATCTCACTGATCTCTTCTTTAATGAAGTCTTTCACTGTGGACAGCATCTCTGCTTTCATCTCAGAGATGAGTTCTGATTTCCATTTTACTAGATCTGCTTTTGTTACCATCTCAAAGACTCTTGGTGTTTGAGTTACAGTTTGCTGTATTTCCCTTTTCCTTGAATTTCCCTGTGGTGTTGATCTTTGTGTCTGGCTTTTTGAATTCTTTCTTATTTCTATTCCTTTGTTGTTGCTAATGCTATTTGTTTCATTCCTTCCCTGGTGTCTGGGCAATGTTTTTTTCAAGTCTCTTTCTTCCTATTATTCGGGACTCTTAGGAAGTGGCTCCTTCCTGGGTTGACCTTCTTGAATTTGTAATGACCCTTGAGAATTCTTAGTTCCAGTGTGTCTTCACTGGCCTCTGGCTTGATCTGGGAGGAAGCAGGTATGTGCATCCCTGGGGCACTGGTAATGGTGTAGGCCTCCTTTGTTGTCCAGATTCCCCGTGAGCTCCCCTGCATGCCACTTGCCAGATCTGTCTCTGTGCAGCTCTAGGATGGAATGGGGGCTGGCAGGCAGGCCACAGCCCTGGGCCCCAGTAATAGCATGGGCCTCCTTTGTTGTCTAGGTTGCCTGTGAGCTCCCCTGTGCAATGCTTACCTGGTCCATCTCTGTGCATCTCTAGTGTGGAATGGGGGCTGGTAGGCAGGCCATAGCTTTGGTGCCCATAATGGCAGGGGCCTCCTGGTTGTTGAGGTTCCTCACGAGGTCTCCAGCACTCCGCTTGCCTGGTCTGTCTCTGTGTTGCTCTGGCATGGTATCTGTACTTGCTTTTTATACTAAATTATTTATTTAAGCATTTTGAAATTCTTTTACTTATTTGTGAAGATGTCATTTAAACATTAAAGATCATACTTTATGTGTTCTTTTTAAAGCTGTGTTTTTCTTTGTGTTTTTCATGAACAGTTTTGACCATGCACATGTTGGGATTTATAAAATAAAAATGTTTAGTCTTTCTATCTATGGTGACTGGATTGTGTGTCTGATTTATACACATCTTTCCTGCACTCTATATAGATGGAAGGGAAGGGTCATGCACAGAGGGCCTCCTAGGAATTCCTTAGTTTTAAAAACTTTCTAAAACTTAAATTTTTGATATATAAGAATTTTACTGTACAGTGATAGTACAGTGATTTGTTTTCTTGATGTGTGATTGGCTTAACCACATTTATTGGCTAATCTGGACTGTTTCTACTGATAGAAATACCCTAAAATAAAATCTGCTATGTATTTGGGTATATTTACATATTCTGTTGCATTGACTTGTGCACAGTGAGGTTCTACAGCAATGACTTAGACTTTCCAGTAGAGTTAGTTTAAACTCATTAACTTCTTCCAAATATTGATGTCTCTTGTTTATTGATTTTTCTATATCAACTTTAGAATCAGCTTGTCTATTTCATATAAATTTCTGATCATTTTTGTTCAGAAAGATATAAATTAAAAGAGTAAAATTGGGAAGATATGATAATTTAATGGTATTGTATTTTCTAAGATTACACTGTATGTGACATTCTTTTAAAGTCTTATTTTCACACACTAATGCTTTAAATCTTTTTTCATAAGATTTTATATATTTTCATAAGATTTAGCACTAGCAACTAATTTTTTCTCTTGAAAATTCTTATAACAACTGTATGTACATATGTATTGGCTGTATATATGTATATATACATACCTCCAAATATAGATGCAGAAGTATAAACATATATATGAAAGTGTCAGTGATATTTCACTAATCCCATATATCATTTGTAGTGATTTTTTTTATTTTTTCTGGGTAAATGATTATATAATTTGTAAATAATAATTGTTTTCTATTCTTCATAATTTTTAATATAGTGAATTATGGTAATAGTTCCTAACATTACATCAAGGTAATATTACTGAATAAAGATAGAATGTTTGCAGTGAATACATTTAAGCAGGAAGTAAAATCAGCTCAAGTAATGAAGTGGTTTCCAATAGGATTCTACCAAACCTTATTTTAACAACAATTCCTGTGCTTTATAAATTGTGTCAGAGAAGGGGAATATACAAAGGCAGACACTAAGCATGTTTGCATTGTGAGTTTCTCATTGTCTATTGAATAAATTCAATTTTATGTTCATAGGGTAAAAACAGCCACGGCCAGTACATAAATGAATAAGCATAGTTGGTTATGTTACAGTCAAATTTTGTTTAGAAACTCAAACTGCAAACAGTATTTTGTAACCCCTATTTCAGAGCCTAGTGATAAATTTCTTTCCAACACTTTTATAAAAGTAGTATAAGATTGGTGACAAAATCAGTAAGCCATAAAAACAATGTCAGCTCCTTCATATAAATATCTGGGCAAAAATTCTCAACAGAATATTAACAAATAAATTTCAACAACATATTCAAAGATAACAAAAAATGACCTCACAGCCTTTATTCAGTATATCACCTTGTGCAGTGTCTTTCATCATTGCATGTACTTGAATAAGTTAAATTCCTGGATGATCTATTTTCTTTTGAAGTCCATGACATGGAGGGACGTGGCTCACATGAGCAGAAATTCCATGTAGTAGTTATATGTGACAGTGAACCTCTCTGAGCCCTCAATCTGGACACAACACAGCTGCTTATAATGCATTATGTTGCTCCAACAGCTTCTCCACTGGCTGACTCTTCCTTCAGATGGCTGAATCCATCCTGTTTTCTTTCATCTTATTTGTAGCAGCAAGGGCTCAATGTGATCTCCACCAAAGCCCTTCCCCTGTGTACATTCTTTTTTTTTAATAAATTGAATTCTTTATTGGTACAATTTATATACATCTCAAAATCATGTATAACATTGGGGAATTTGTACCAGTATATGACACAAGTTAATTCGCATTTTTACCTATATCCCTACCCACCCACACCTCCTCACCCCCTTTATACATGCTCTTTTATTTTCTTTCTGCATCATATTTATTCCTTCTCCTCATCACATTCCCACACCAAGTTTCCTATAGAAATTTTGCACTCTATAAAAGCTGTCATACTTTCTAAAGCTCATTTGCATCTACAGGAGTTCATGTCAAAGAGAAGATCCGGTAATTGTCTATCTGTGATCTATTGATTTCACTTATTAGTATATCCCTCCAGGTGTCTCCATTTGCACCTAAATGGATCGATCTGTGTGCATTCTTAAGTAGAGAACTATTGCTCTTGTTTCATGAGCTTCCTTGAGATCTACATCTGATGTTTCCCTCTGCAGCCCTGCATAACTTTCCCTTCCTCCAGGTGCCTTTGTTGAGTGTGCCATTTGGTAGAATGATGTTTTTTGTCTTAATCAGATACTGATATAGGTAGTGCTCATTTTGTTCTTTTAGATCCCTGGTCAGTGTCATCTTTGCCACTGTGGTAAATCCTAAGAGCAGTATATTTTGTTGTTACTGATTAACTCTGGAAGCCAGTTTGAATGTTGGCAAATGACATTTGTAAAAGGTAGTACTTCCTTTCCACAGTGTGATCAGCCAAGTCCTATCCACTTCTCCAGTTATGTCTCATGCTGAATAAAAGAGCAGGCTCATTAATCATTAGCCAGTCAGCTCTCATTCTGAGGTCTGCTCCTTTCTTGCCAGAGGGCCTGCCTCCCAAATCCTTTTTCCCCATGGATCTGGCTATTTATGTCCTCCTATGTGCAATATTTATAAGAAGAAATGTCAGTAGGCTTTGATCTAGCTCACACTTTCAGGGATGTCACCAAAACCTGGACACAAATCTCTTCACAGGCCCAATCATGCCCAGTACAGTTGGCCTTGTCTGAGATGTTTTTCTATATCCTTCATTTCCAGAGCTTCCATGGCCTTCAAAGGTCAGCAAACAACCTCTTTTTATAAAAAGTTCTCAATCTGCCAAGCATAAAATGATGTCTCTTTTCTCTGATTTCCTTAATTCCTTCTCTCTTTGTTATGGTGCTAAGTTGCCGAGGTTAAAAACATGTTTGAGTAGACAGATTGCTTCCATGGGAGCCTCTCTCACTAAGGTGCCAAGAGGGTAATTCTGAATTATTCTCTTTTACCTCCATGGGTGACCTGAAAAAGAGGACATTTGACTTGGTTTTATTTATTTTTAAATTACATTTAATTTTTTTGTTTTTGTACTGGGGATTGAACTCAGGACTTCTGTGAGGCTGGAATCACTGAGCTAAAACCCAGCCCACTGATTTGATTTTAGAATGGGTGATAATGATGCCCTTTACCTCACAGAGTTCCAATGATTAATTTGAAATTTCATTTTGATTTCTACTTATATATTGACATCTGAAATTTTACAACATATGAATAAAGTTGAAAGTGGCTTTTATAAAAATGGATTTCCTAATGATGTACTTTTATCTCTTGTTTTAAAACAAGACAGTGACATAAGTAAGTGTGATTCATTCTTTGTGTTTATCCTTCTGTGTTGTATATGGTTATTTGGGTTCTATATAAATGTGTCTTAAATCCCACAGCTACAATAGAGTCCACTGTCATAGTCAATACACACACAAACATCTTCATTATTATGTTTTCCAACAAACTGATTGATGCTATTGATGGTTAGTGGGGCCATTTGAGATTCATCCTCTTAGTGCTTCTGTATGGAAAGCTTCAGGTATATAAACTATTCAGACATATATTTCTGCCTTTGTGAAGGGTGAAGTTTGGATGGCTAAATAAAACATGTATACAGTTATCAGGGTGGTGAAGAAAACTGAAGAAGGAATGTATGTTCTGGAGAAGCAACCTGTGCAGCTCCTCATGCAGGCAGTCAGCATGCATGAAAGACTTGAAATGGGAGAGTCTCAGGCAGCATCTTAGGTAAGACCAAGCAAGCCAATGTGACTAGAGTTGAATGAACAACAATCTAACAGGACCTGAGGTTACTGGCATTCCAGGTGAGTTCAGGTCTCCTTCCCTGGTGAGTGTAAATATGCTGAGCTTATCTCTGGGTCAAGCAGGAAGATGTTGAATGGAATTGCTGAGATGAGTGACATAGCTTGTGTTTCATCTGTGTCACTCTGACAGCACGATATAGGCTACACTATACAAGTGAAAGAAGCTAGAAAGAAATTGGTAAGACATTAGATGAAATTTAGCATATGAAACACCTGAGAGGCCTTCTAGACATAGTAGTCTACATGGCTGGTGGTGTAAACAAGTCTGAAAATCAAGGGAAGGGTTCAGAATGGAGGTTTAAATTTTGGAGTCAGTTTAGAAAGATGCAGTGAGTAAGTCTAAGGGCCAAAACTTGGAAATTCTGATATGTTGTCACAGAGATGATCAAAGATCAGCAATGAAAACTGAAAAAGTAGCCCATGAGTTGAGCAGAACACTTTGATATTGTCACTGTTTTAAGAAGATTGTTGTAAAATCAAAATGAGGGTTTTAAAGATTGGCCAAGGATAACATGAGGGAAAGGCTGGTGATAAGTATGGAGGGTATCCATCTTGCCTTCATGGCTGTTAGCACAGCAACGTATAAGAAGAAAAATAACTTGAGCTGCTAACACTCACTACAATTACAGGAGAACCAGTGGCTAGGGAGAGCTATTTTGGCTTTGGTGAAGTTAAAAAAAAAAAAAAAAAAAAGGCACCAGGAAGGTTGAGATAAGTTTACAGGGATCCCCAAGGTCACAGTAGAGGATTTTCTCAACTCATGATAATAGTGGAAAAATAAGAACAAAAATAGGGCTGAACACATGCACATAGAATGTGTGATATGAATAATTTTCTTTTGGCCAATGGCATAACAGAGATAACTCATTGTCTCCAGGTCAACAGAGGTAAACTTCTGCAGGGGGAGCCAGGTAAGTCTGGGCTCTTCAAGTGCTTCATGTGCTGGAGCGATGGACACTTAGGAAAAAGTAGTTATTCCTCTGAACAGGTGCTTTCTCACCTCAGCCCACAGATGGAAGAGGAGAAGCTTGAGTGTGAAGTGAGGAAGCTCAGTTCCCAGCAGTTTTTGTTTTTAATTTCCCTGTGTTGTCTCCTCTCTGAGGTACCTTGGGGATCACATTTGCATTGTGCTCCTGGTTGAAAGTGAAGTCACTGTGTACCTCCCAATAGTGCTCTGACAGCACTGACAGTGACCATCATAAGAGCGGGAGAAGAGAAGGTAATGGTGACGAATGGCCAGAAGACCAGACCAGATGCTATCCTGGACCTGGTGTGTCTGGATGCCTTAAATTGTGTCTGTTAATTACAAGTTCCTTGTCTATGGACACAAGATAAAATTTCTATGTCTCAGGTTCCTCAAAAGTTAAAGGAAGAAATATCACATTGCAACATTTTTCTAGATATTAGATACAACACACACCTACTCAGACACACACCTGGACACACACCACTCATCTTTCTTCCTTTCTTTCTGAATAACAAATATAGAATTTTTTTTTGGCTAGTCAGTGTGTACTGCCCCAGTGAGATTGCCCCTGTTGCCAACTCCTTTGCAACTATGAGTGGCCATGTTATTTTTTTCTTGCCAGTAAGAAAAAATAGAGGGGGGTGTCTATTAGAGGTTTATGGGAAGCTCTCCTTGGGTCTCTTAAAAACATAGACAATGGACTGGAGTTCTCTTTTGCCTTCCTCCCAACAAGACAGAAACATGGGAGTGAGAGCACCCGTGGGACACTTTGCTTGTTACCGATTCGAACAAAGCCAACGCATGAAGAAGTTTTGAGAGAAAATATAAGAAAAGATTCTGAGTTCTTGATTATGTCTTATACTTCCTCAGAGATGTGTGACTAGATTCCACATACCTCTGGGTTTTTACTGTGTTAAGAAACTAAACTAGTGTTTGCTTAAACTAAAAATTGGGGTTGCTAGTTTCTTGTGGTGAAATACATTCCAAAGACACAATTTATAAAATACCTGCCCTATGCTAGGCAGTATCTAGTGAAGTGTTTAATTCTTTATTTGTACATTTACTTGGATGCCGTGCACCTATAATAAAATTATTACTTTTAATTACATATAATCACTGTTAGTCCAGCCTCTTTTATTAAATTTTAAAATTATTCAATAGTGTGAAAATTATTTCCTTTTCATATCTCTTCTGCATGGGAACCTATTATGTCATTATGGCTCAAATCAACCCCTGTACAGGAATGGTGCTCTCTTTATAATTTAGACCTTGGTGGCATAAGTAAGTAGTTGATATTTAGTTGCAAACTACTACTAGCACTGGAATCAAGAGTTAAGATTTACCAACTCCAACTTATTGTGAACTTAGACAAGGTAGCCATGCTCACTGGGGCTATATTTGTTTCAATTTAAAGTCAAAATCAAAGTCATGTTCCTTTATAAGTAAGGTCGTATGGGTGTGGAACATATGTTGAAAGAGAAAAGTAGTACTTAGAACTCAAAATCTAATGCTCTTTGTGTGGTTAAAATGTATTTTATATGGTCACTTAGTTAAGCTACAACCAATAGGGAGAGAAGACTTTTCAGTTTTTAAAAATATTTCTGAAGTTTTTATTGAGTAACCCTGGGATGTTTAATAGTTTAAGGATTTCATGTTTGCTTTAAGAGATCACATTTGGAATTATAATGAATTTAACTGCATGTTTTAAAAATCTGCTTTTATAAAAAATCTTTTTGTGTTCTAGAAGATGGATTCATTTGAAGATGAATAGGAAGCTCTTCATTCCTTTGTTTCAATATCACCAATTTTATAAAGTAGAATTTTAGATAGATGTAAACATTTTAACTAATTCTATGTTTTAAAATCTATCTCTTAAGCAACAAAGGATCTAAACTTTATTTTGTGAGATGCACACTTACTTTGACAAGGCATTCCTGTTGTACTGTAATTTTTTATTCACATCAACTGCAGTACTTTATCTACACTTATGTAAAATGTTTTCTATTTGGAACTCCTTCTTTAAGTCCAAAATTTACTTGTGAAAACGTCCAATTTCCAATGGCATTCACCATAAACAGATGTAATTTTATACTTGCAATAATACTGCATTCAGGTATATCTTCCAGAACTCATTACTTAAAATGAAGAAGACAAATCAGTAAGGAAAGAATTTAAGGAATTCCCAGGAATTGCAAGAGTCTGCTTCTGTGTTGATGAATGGCTCCTTGAGGAAACTCAGCTCTTTTATTAATATAACATCTGGCTTGCATCTTGCATAAATAAAAATACAAGCACAGGACAGACGCAATGGAAGAGAGAAGTGGGAGGATGGGATGTGGGTTTTCTTGCATAATAATCTTTAATAGCCCAGGAATCTAATTAGAAGACATGTCAGCTATGGAGTCTCTGGAGAAGGTAGTTCTGAGGGAGAAAGGCAAAGCCTCAAGAGACCACAAGAGATTCAGAACATGTGTCAGATCATGGCTAAAACATGAACACAGGCCACAGGTTAAAGGAGGGGGCAGTCAGTCAAAATAGCAACCATCAGTGGCTCCTCTGAGAACTGTTTATGGCTTTAGCCACAGAAAGTCAGTCTCATGGTTAATAGGCTTTAAGAAAAGAACTGTACTGTTCTCATCTGCACAGTCAGATTTCCTTCCTGTGTGCATTATCAGTCAGAGGACTGGACCATGGCTCATTCAAAATGGAGCAGAATCGTCTTCTCCTACTCCTGCCAGGATGATAGGATGATGCCTCCTCTGCCTAAAACACCTTTTCTGACACCTTTATCAGAAGACAAGCGAACATTAAGTGGAATGCCAGGGACTCTCTGAATTAGGAGGCTTCTTGATAGTTTCAAGATATGAAAACAAATAATGATGTAACATTGCCTAATATCAAATAGGAATTTCACCAGATAGTTAAGAAATAAAAACTAGACATCGGATTTTGAGTGTGTTTTACTATTTTCTGAAGCATGGGCTGCTTTGAGCCTGATGAGATTGGCTTTTCTTGCCTCTTGCCCAGCCCTGCTCTGCACTGAGAAGGAAGCATGGCAGGAGTGGCTCCTGGGCCACCATTGCATAATTTGCAAGTATTAGGAAGACACATGTGATCCAGTCACACAAACTGTGCAGGCCAGCAAAATAGGTGCTAGGAAGAAAATACTACTAAAGTGGGAATCTTACTGAAAGGAGGAGGAGGAGAAGAAGAAGAGGAGGGGGAAGAAGAAGAAGAAAGAGGAAGAGAAAAAGAGGAAGAAAAGAACAAGAAGAGGAAGAGGAAGAGGAGGAAGAACTCTTGATACTATATTTCCTTTTCCCAAGTTTTCCTAAAGTTAGATTCATCAGCATTTGTGCTGATGAACATTCTGCCTTGTCCCTTTTCCTATTAATTATTTTTATTTGTGATCAGTAAGATATTTGTTGATAAACACAATGAACATTTTCAAAGAAACTTTGGCAGTATCACATTTCCAATTAAGGGCACCAGTTGAGTTAAGAATGCCTTCAAGTCTTTCGAATGTGAGTTTTTAAATTCTTTTGGGTATATTCCCAGCAGGGGTATAGCAGGGTCAAATGGGACCCGTAGTCCTAGTTTTCCTAGAAATCTCCACACAGATCTCCACAATGGTTGCACAAGTCTGCAATCCCACCAACAGTGGAGAAGGGTTCCTTTCTCCCCACAGCCACGCCAGCATTTATCGTTGGTTGACTTTGTGATCGC
>PVIC010009602.1:6038-45325 GCA_004025085.1 Thryonomys swinderianus
ATCTTTTTGCGTGCTATATTAAGAATTGGTTTAGTTATTAGGAATAAACATCTCCGTGTTTTCACCATATTTGATCCCAAAAACATACTCTAAAAACGTGCTCAAAGAGTATGGGAGATAATAAACAGCATGCTTACTTTTGTGTTTTAGCTTATTTTCCTATGACACACGATGTAAAAAAGTTAATGAAATATTCTGCTCTAAAATTAGCTATGATAAAAGAAGCCATTCAGATAAGTGCAAGGATTTTTACCTCTGTCTGCACTTAAGTTTCTCCTAAGGAATTTTGGGAAAATCCTAATTCTCAGACCTCACACTGAGAGAATCTAATTTAATTTTTCTAGGTTTGAGCCTAGGCACTGAAACATTTTCCAAAACTTCTCAGTTGCTTATTGCAGAAAGCTCTACAGGTAGCATCTGGAACTGCTGGTGAAGTAAAGCAAGCATTTATTTGATTTAGAGCAGCTTTGCCACCAATTGTCTGGTCCTAAGTATCCCATACTGCTGCCTATAAAAGTAGGATGCCCTAATGCTAACTTTAGAGTTATTGTGAAGCATGTATTTGATATTTAGAACTCCAGAGGTCTTTATAACTTTAGTGATCTTAGCACTTGCATCTTAAATGATTACTCAGATTATGATACATGATTTAAATTAGAAAACCCTAATAGTAATAATCTACTTCACCAACCCAAGAAACCCTCATCAAATCTCATATGCTTTCTGTGACCTCAGTAAAACACTGAAATGATGGAGTTGTTTGCTTTAGTACTCTATAAATTGCTTTCCAGAGACTAGAGCTAATAAAGCTGAATTTTATTTTAAATTTACTTTTACCTATGTAACTCTTCCCCATCCTACTTGTTTCCCTGTTGAGAATGGGGTTTTAAAATGCTGTGGACCCTCAGAGAGCAGATCACAGATGGAATGCGATGTGTTTGTTATACCCACCGTTTGTTTATGACATTAAAATACCACAGGGAGCCATTAGAATGGCTGTTGTTTGCAATGATAAACTGTAGTATCGTGAGGAAGGAGGAAAACGACTTTGAGCTGGGAAGGGCCAGAGGATAGGATACATTTGTGGCGGAGCCTTCCAACATAAACATCCTGAGATTACTGTAAGTCTTCCTGGTGAAAGGAGATAACATGCCTGGTAAGAAAGGCAGAACTGGCCAAGAAAATGGAGAGTGCATCGAACATCACTACCAAGGAATGGTTTGATTACTTTTTGAGTGTAGGGAACAGGGGAAGAGGACATAACTAGAAGCTTTGCAGTAAGTTCTAGTCTCCTATAAGCCTGACAGAACAAGGCAAATTCATTAATAGACTTAAGAAATGAGGCTTAGAGAAGAAGCTAAGCTTTGGCTTGGTCCATGCTATTCTGGGTATCAAAGACATAAAGCCTGAGCCTGCCACCCTCTTATGCTATTCATCCTGAGCTAGCAATGTAACAGATCACTCAGAGGGCAGTAGTTTTAGTACATTAGGAGTAACAAAACAAACAGGTCAACTGGTCACTCAGAAGGCAGCATGTTCTTACATCCTACAACAATGAGGGGATCCGGGTATTGTACTGCCCAGGAGCATCACAGCATGTGGAAGCATTAGAGTCCCTGTTGCTACCAAAGGTGAAGACAAGAGTCAAGTCTCTAAATCTGTCTGTAGGCAGGAAACTTCAGCTCAGTCATAGTCTTGATTGTGCAGTTATTTTTCCCAAATAGGATTACTCCCAACATTTGAGGGTTTGGCATACAGCTTTGAGGTATATAATTTTAAATACCAGCCTAGAAAATATCTCATGGCATGATTTTTGCCTAGTCACTGAGACATTTCACCTGCAAGCCAATGAGCTGTAAATTGGCTTCAATCCTTACCCAAGGCCACAGAAATAAAGTCAAGGCCTAACTACCATGTGTTCTGGACACACACAGAGGACTGAATCCTGGGAATCCCTGGGAAGATTTCTGCCAAAGAAACAAAAAGGCACTGTGTTTACCTCTATATGTGGCTGAAAGATACACTTAACACATTCATCTTTCCAGTGAAGCTCTGAACCGGAAAGTTGTGTGTCCCTTAAACCAGGCTCAAATCAAGAATCAAGGGCAACATATCCTTTGGTGACCTAACACAGAAGTCATCAATTGTTACAAGGATAATTTTAGCAACTTTCATTTAAAAAAAAAATGTTCCCCTCCATGTTTTGAGTGACTGTCAGGCTAATTTTAGGAGCAATAAAATATATTTATGCATGAAAAATCATCAAAGAATATGGACACGTGATCCTGAAACTATGTATGCAATAAATAGCCTCTTTGAATGAATCATCCTAGGAAATAGAGTGTTATTTCTATTCCAGGACTTTGCTGATCCACATTTGCTTTGAGCCACATATTTCAACACTGCTGACATCTAGAAATGTGGTGAGTACGCTGTAGCTGTTACATCTGCCTCATCTCACTTTCCCTCTTTGCCTCAGTTCCAAGGCATGCCATACATTTCACTCCAGATGTTACACAGGTTCTTTTGATTACTTTATGGTCAGATGACCATACTTGGTGTCAGAAAAAGCATTTCAGAAACCTCAATAAATAGACTATCAAAAGGGATGCCAATGTTAGAAAAGGATGAAGCAAAGTTGTGACTTTCTGCCAAGCTCCAGAGAGTTGAAATCTTTTCTGAAAAGATGATGAAGAGCAGGCCCTTCTCTCCCCCTGGGTTGTGCTGTTGCCAGCCAGATGCTCCGAGGAGCCAGGCTGCTCGCACACGCCTTGCTAGGGAAATTTAGAGAGATATATGAGAAACAGCATGTCAAGAGTGTGGTCCAAAGTGCCATTCTTGGGGAGGGGGCAGTATAATCTTCACTAAATTCAAATACCATATATTTTATGTATAACCTACACTAATAACAATAACAAACATAGATTTCATTCTTTATTTGTACCCCAAAGTGGTCCAGATTTTTTCAAAAGTGGTTTTTAAAAAGCCAAACAACAACAACAACAAAAAAAAACAGGGTGCTAGCCTTCTACTTATCTGCTAACATAAAAATCAAGACAGCATAGATTAAATCCAGTTACAGCTTCGAGATAGTCAGATGCAGGAAAGACTAAAAACATGTCTCAGCCCATTTTTTTTGTTGCTATAACAAAATACCTGATGGTGGATAATATATGAGGAAATGTACTTGGCTCCTGATTCTGGTGACTGGAGGGTCCAAACTACATGATGCCAGCATCATGGCAAAGATCCCTCTTCCCAACACATGGCTACGAAATGGAAAAGGGAATGGGCTGTAAGCAGAAGGAGATTCAGGGAAAGGTCAGGAAACTTTATTAAAACTCATTTTTGTCGCAAATACTCTGGTCCTATAAGAATTATATTAATCAATTCTGACAGTTTTAGCTTCACTGATCACATTCTCTCCCCCTTTCTCTCTGACTCTATTTCTCTCTTGCTCTCTCTTTCTCATGTGAACACAGAGCACCATGTAAAGGTTGTACTGACTCTCAACATAACCATACTGGGTAACAAGCCTCCAGTACAAAGAAACAAATGACTCAAAAGTGGAAGAGAAATTGATTTTCTTAACAACCTTTCTGCAGCTACAGAGATAGACTGAACTGCTGCTCTACTTCATAGAGTTTAGACTAGTTTATGATGTTTGTTCTCCAGGTTCTTTACATAATTTGAGAACTCCCTCATTCCTTCCTTTTTTCCTTCTTTCTCTCTTCCTGCCTCCTTTCCAATCATTCCATCCTTTCAGATTCACTTTCTACCAAGGACATTTGTGGCAGACCCCTGCTCCAGTTCTTGGTGATTCTATAAGTGTAGTCCTGCAGCAGCAGCATTTTGCTGAAATGCAGATACTAAGCTCTACCCTATGCAGTGAATCAGAAAGTATGCATGTGTAGGGTAAGTGCAGCCCAGCCATATGCACTTTATCATGGCCCCTGGTGGTTCTAGTACATACTAAAGTTTGAGAACCACTGCGTTAGGCTACTTCTTTCTTTTCCCCCCATATCTCCATTTGTTGACACTGAGTCCAAGCATAAATATCTCAAGGTAGTTTACTCATAAAACATCAGCGGCTTCAGGGGAGTCTCTAGAATCCAGAGGACCGGAAGTAGAACATTGGCTCTGCCACTGTGTTACGTCATTTGATCCAAGTCCCTCTTCTCCCTCTCTCATTCTGTAAGATGGTACTAATCATGTCAAAGGGCTGTGAGAAAATCATATCATACCATTTGTATCTGAGTAATGACAATCCCTCAAAGTTTACCTATTTTGGTAGTACTACTATTTTACCTAAAAAAATAAAAAAGAAGAATAGCATAAAATTTAGGAATTTACTGAGTCTGGTAGGCAGAACACCCCTCAAAGAGTTTCATGGCCTAATGGAAATCAATGAATAGAATCAATGGATCAATGGAATCAATAAATACATTATTTTATCATGAAATCAGCTAATCAATGAATATATTCATGGAATCGATGATTATGTAACTTTACGTGGAAAGAGGAACACCGCAAATCTAATTCAGAGTACAGAACTTGAGATGGGAAAACCGACAAATGTAAACACATAAAGAGACTCCTTAAAGTTGAGAACATTTTCCAGCTCAGGCTAGAGAGTGAGGAATGAAGAAGGGGCACAGAGAAGCTGCTACATCATTGGCTACGAAAATGGAGGAAGATGACTGAGCCTAGGAAAATGGGGGAAATGTTGCAGTCAGAAAACACGTTCTTCCCTACAGGCTCTAGAAACAAATGCAGATCCGCTTCCGCCTTGATTTTGGTGTGGCGAGACCCATGTAAGGACTCCTGACATACAGAACTGTAAGATGACAAATTTGTGTTGTTTTAAGCACCTGTGCTTGTAGTAGCTAATCAAAGCAGCAATAGAAGACTAATACATTGAGTCACAAAATGATATTTTGGTAGGTTTCTTTTCATGTGTATTATAAAACAATTGCTTATAAGGTCCTGATGTATGGCATAACTTGTCCTCAGGTAATTTCAAATTTCCTCTTGGCTAACAGTTTTGACTACCTACTACACTAAAATGCCTCCAAGCATCTGAGCTTTATTTCTCATTCTTTCTTCATTCACAACGAACAAAGGACTAATGAGCCTTGAATTGATGACAGAAGAAGCAAAGGACATGGATAATCCAGAGAACAGAAAAGCAGCAGCTGAATAATTAACTGTGATTTAACCCAGCTTAGAGCTTTCATCTAAAACAAAAATATAGCATATTTCAGGACATTTCAGCCATACAGCAATACACCCTACTTCAAAAGTATTCTTGGAAGTATTTGTGAAAGATGCCCAAAATATTATACTGTCATTTCTAAGTGATTTGTAGAATATAATCCATTATTGCTCATAAAGAGCATTATTAGAGTGATCACATTTATTACAGTAAAGTAGCTCTGGGGATAGTTCTAAAGAGACTAAAACTAAAGAGAAGATCATTACAAAACTAAAGAGAGTATCATTAGAAAACTAAAGAGAAGATCATTAGAAAATTGAGGTGAAGAAACTGACTTTTCAAAACTATTTTTAAATGATGAAAATAATAAGCTGATGTTAAATGTATATGGTTTTGGCACTTTTTGGCTTTCTGTGACACTAAGTTAAAGAGAGAAAAATGTCTAATATTATCTACCTTTACTTTGTTTTATGAATATAGTAGCCTACAGAAAGCAAGCATAGAAAGTATTAATATATACAAAACTTTGAGCTAATGATGTGTTTCCTGTCAGGCACATATTAACTTTTTAAAAAGTAAAGATTCTTTTTCAATACTCAAAAAACTCACAAATGATTACTGTAGCCTCTAATTGCAGAGTTTTATATACTGAGTGTAAAATTTTATTGTGAAATTCAGGCTGTGTAAAATTTAAATGTTTTAAAAAACTGATCACACTTTCTTTGAACAACAAGTTTTAATAACATCAAGGCCAATTTAAGCAACACTGGACAAATGCTAAGATCGAATAAAATAAAATTCTCAGCCAGGCGTGGTGGCTCATGCCTGTAATCCCAGCACTCGGGAGGCAGAGACAGGAGGACTGCTGAGTTCAAGGCTTGCCTGGGCTACATAGTGAGCTCAGGGCCAGCCTGAACTACAAAGCGAGACCCTGTCTCAAAAAAAAAAAAAATCTCCAAAATAAGAATAAATTATGGAGCTTAAAAATACTTTTAAATATATTAAATACTAAAACAAGCAGATAACAGATAGGAAAACACAGAATACATAGCACAATTCCATTATATTACAGAGACTATTTAAATATATTGGCTATGCTGAACTATAGTATTTGTTTAGAAATTGTTTTTAGGTTTATAACCATAAAAGACAAGTGAATCAGAAGTTTTTCCAGGGGTTATCAATTAGCTCTTATTTTTTCTTACATAAGTCATAACAGTATTTCCTGTAATACTTTAATCTACCCTGAGTACCTTTCCTGTTCGGTAACATTATAGACTTAAAACAAGTAAGTGTCAGAAGGTGGAAAGGGAGAAGAGCTTGGAAGCCATGTTTTTTTCCTCTTTAATTCATTGGAGAAAAATCAACCTTCTAAAAATTTTCCATCTTAAATTGATCTGAAGTTTATAAAATAGCACCTGAAGGTGATATTTTAGGGATGGGCACTGAGTCAGCCATAATCATTTAAGATGTACTACATATCTTTAAGATCTCTTGTGTATTTTTGGAAAAAGATGAAGAAGTTAAAGAAAAACAAAGGATGGGATCCTATTTAGGATTGGCCTCATGTGGATCCACCTTGTAAACTGTGGGCCTCATCCTGGGCTCTTGCCTGTTCAATGTGCCCCAAACCAGGTTATACCCTAAATTTGGATTCATATAGCAGATGAAATATGCAAATATTGTGTCACTCAACCTGTCAGATGTCTGATATGCTGAGCCTGTCATGCCTGACCTAAGTGAGTTCTTTTCAAACAAACAGGAGGAGCAAATAGGCCACATTGTGGAAACGACAGGCTATTTCTCAGTAAACGGAGACAGTCTACCCAGCGCCAAAACAGTCCAATGATTGTTCACCCACGTGTGCAGCCTGTCTTTGGACTCAAGATATAAACATTGTGGCCCAGGTTCCTTAACCCTTCAACATCTGTGAAAGACTAGTTCCTTTCCCAGTTAGCTGCTAGTGTGTCCCTCCTGATGTCAGCCCATCCACTCATGGATGAAATCCCTCCCAGCTCGCTGCTGCTGTTTGTCTGTCCTAATAGCCCATCTACATGCAGATGGAATAAACTCACCTTTTCTCAGCTCACTGCTAGAAGCTATCCCCAATTTCAGCCCCTCATTTTATTCTCTGTTCACCGGAATAAATTGTTCTTTTCCTCACAGAAGCCTGTCGCCAGCAAGTAATTTCACATGCACTGTGTATATAACATTTGCCTTCTCTAAAATTCCAAGAATGAATTCTAGGAACAACAGGCGTTGAAAGTAGGAACAATTTGGGCCGGGGATTTAGCTCAAGTGGTACCACGACTACCATGGAAGCTCAAGGGCCAGAATTTGATCCCCGGTACCAAAAAAAGAAAAAAGAGTAGGAAGAATTTATTGAGTGGAAGATAGCTTCTGTGTAAGAGGGACAGACAGGAACTCAAACGGGGAGCCAGGGATCTCACTTTACAAGGACGTTTACAGTGATCCAAATAGTCAGGCCTAACCACTCATTATTTTTCAATGAACCAATTTTGAATTTTAGAATTAAAGTTTTAAAAAGTTTTATTTATATGAATTATTTTACATTATTCTTTTTTGTTGAACTCCAGTTTTTACCTACAGTATTTCACTACAGAGGAAATGGCAATTTCTTTGGTTGCTTATAGTGCATTCAAAGATGTTTGTTCTCTATGTTTTAAAGACGAGGTATTTAGTAATCAAGTAAGCATTGTACATATTTAATTTTGAAAATCCTCTGAAATATGTTGCAGAATGTACAACTTCTTAAACTTTTGGCTGATGATTCCACATACCCTGGGAAATACTTGACATTTGAAATAAGGCATTGAAATAACTGGTGTATAATCCAGCCAATTTGTAATTACTAGAAAAAAGATCTCTACTTATGAATAAAAAATACACAGAAAATAGTTGCTTAAAGTGAGAGCCCCAAAGGATAGTCACACACTTGTTTTGGATTTATTCAACTACGCTAGTATTTTTCTAAAGCGGCTAAGTTACATCAAAGTAGGAGAAATACAACTCTCACGTACTAGATGCTGGATGTGCTGAGTTCACATTCCCTAAAATTAAAGAATGAATTCCAAAGGACAACAGATGAAGAGTAAGAAAGGTTTATTCAGAGAACTCCTTGATATAGGGGAAAACTCCCGGTCTGCTAGGTGTCATATACGCCATGTTTGTGTTCCCCCAAATCAAAGGATGAATTCTAAGGAACAGCAGAGGTTAAGAGCAGGAAAATTTATTGATATGGCACCAGAGAAACAAGAAGGGACTGAAAAATGGATTGCCACAGAACTCACTTTTCTGAGAGTTTCAGAGAGCAAAATCACAGGATCTGTGCAATGAAATTATTTAAATTATAATCAACTGGTAAGATTACAAGCTTAGCTGCTTAGCTAACATTGATTCAGCAGGGAAATGGAGCAGGTACTAAGCTCGTATGTCTAGCACCATAACTTTTGGCTTATGTATGACCCCCTAACACAGGAACATCTGGGGGCAGGGGTGGGGCCAGCTGTTCTGGTCACCACCTGGCTGTCTGATGCGTGTCTGGACTTAATGGACTTGGTGGTGCCAATTACAGCTTCCATTTATCCCTTAGGGAGGAGTGTAAGCCTGGCCATTGTGACTATCTTGAGGCTTTGCTTTCTCCAGATGAACCCCCAATGACAATTACATCTATATTTTTCACTGACTTCCTTGAGAAGCTGCTCCCTGACTATATATTTATTTCTATCTAACTTAACTACCTATAAGAATATGAAATGCATAGTGCCATCTTAGCATAAACATGGAAAAGCAGCCTGTCTTTTGAAAAGCTTTGGCTTCAAATATTTGTGGATTATCGCCACCTAGTTACCTAACTAAATCATTCAGTAATCATACAGTAATGTTGATAAGAGGGCTTAAGAAAAGGATTCTCTTCATACGTTCATTACTTTCTCCTTTAGTAATCCTCAGCCCATGCTAATTATACATATTCTACTACATAGATGATTTTAATTTAATGAGGTGACTCTCATTCCATGTTGCTTGATGATGTGTCTAAATGAAAACGTTCTTCATTTGTTAATCAATGACACCAAATTGGGTTATTTTCTCTTGCTGTTTATTGCTTGCTTTGTTTACACAGTCAGGGTGAAAGGTCAAATACTTTTGGCAAGAATATAATGAGTGGAATAGAAGGGACCATGAATAAATACAAATCTGGATTTCACACAAAAATGAAAGTTCTTTTGATATTAATCTTTGGGTCAAATGTACCGGAAAGCTCACTGAAGTGTAAAAACTGGTGGACTCAGATTCATTCATCTATTTATTTAGAATGTACTGAACATCTATCATAGCATCACTGCATTCTGTTGGGTGTAGAGATATTTGCTGTCAGAAAATGTATATTCAATTAGGAACACAGAAGCAAGTGTGTTAGATAATTAAAATATAGTCTCTTACATTTGACATGTGAACCAAAGTACAAATATATAAATGATAAGTATATATAAATGAAATATTTATACCTTAATGGTAAGTAAAAAGCAAGGTAAAGGAAAAGGAATTGTGAGAGGAAAAGTCTACAATTTTTTTTTTTTTAAGACAGGGTCTCACTTTGTAGTTCAGGCTGACCCTGAGCTCGCTATGTAGCCCAGGCAAGCCTGGAACTCAGCAATCCTCCTGTCTCTGCCTCCCAAGTGCTGGGATGACAGGCATGAGCCACCACGCCCAGCAAAAGTCTACAGTTTTTATGTCTGCCACATACAAGCAAAAATATCAAAATTCATTCCTTAGATTTCAGGTGATACAAATGAGTTAAAATCTCCATCACAGTAACATTTGCATTCTAATATCTGAAAGCAGAAAATAAAACCGAGAGACAGAGACCGAGGAAGACGCGATGAAAGAGGTGTTAAGAACTGTAAAGGCTGGGCATAGACTCATTTGTGAGAAGTAAGTTAATATATTGCAAGAAAGTGAGAGCAGACCTAGGCAGGATTTGTGAGAGAGAGAGGAGTCGGCAGGAAGACTAGGAATGGAGTCTGCAATTTGCTCATAGAAGATCAGTGCAGCCCAGGTGACTGGGGTCAGGTGAGAATCAGGAAAAACTGCAGGGGCGAGTGGGGAGGAGGCACCCGAGCACGTGCGGCCTGCTGTGCCTTTGCCAGAACAGAGCTCTAAGAAGAAATGGATGCTGTGGAAGAGTTTTTGCTACAGAATTACATCATCTGACTTTTTTGAGATAAGGTCTTGCTATGTAGTTTAGGCTGGCCTTGAACTTGCAATAGTCCTCCTGCATCTGCCTCTTAAGTACAGAGACTTAAGCATCGTCATGGCCAGGCTAACCTATTTTAAAAAGTTTTGAAATAGGAGAAGTATAACCCCCAATCTTCTAGACATCAGATGTGCCAAGTTGTGTCCCCCAAAATCAAAGAACGAATTTGTAGGAGCAACAGAGGTTAAGAGCAGGAAAGATTTTTTTCCTTAGCTCCTGAGAGACAGGAAGGATCTCAAAAGGTTTTCCATCAAGGCCCTTTGTGAAGGGTAATTTATAAAGGAACGTCACAATGTGGGTACAACTTGGTCAAATTCTAGTCAACCTATAAAATTACAAGTGTTTTCTCAACTAATATTAGTCCACACAGCACACAGTAAGGGCATATGGTTGGCATCATCAACGTTGGATAATCTAAGACTTCTAAGACAGGAACATTTGGGAGAAGCAACAGGTCCAAATGTTCTGGGCATTCACCTGGGCATGAGATGCCAATCTGGACTTAATGGTCTAGGTGGCACCAATGACAATAGAATCTGAAGCCACTGTTCACCCCACAGGGTGAGCCTGGTCATTCTGACTTTATCCTGATGTCTCTCCCACTTCACAGGCACCTCCAGCCACAGTTGAGTGTGTTCTCACCTTCGGCACTGACTCCCCGGTGGCCCATTCCTATCTCACTGCCTATTAATTTCTGCATAACTTAGCCGCCTATGTTCCTTTGCCTTGTGTTCAGAACAGACCATAGAAGGGCACAGGAAGGGACAGAGTGTTTGTGGGGTTCATACAGTAACCCAGATAGAAAGTATTCAGGGGCCAGGGGAGAGCACAAGCCATGGGGTTGGAGGAAGTGGTTGAATTCTTTAATCCTTTATACAATTTGTCAAAGAGATGATAAAAGGATTAAGTAAAAACTAAAAATAAGAGCAAATTGAGTACAGGTTACTATTAAAATGTTTGCTTTATATATTATTTGCACAGACAAAATTATTTAATTTTCAGGATATTCCAGAACATGTCATACATGAATCCACTGTACTGGTATTCCTACAAGTAAAATCTGTTAAACAATTTATCTCTGAAATAAATAATTTTCATATTTCCTTATTTTAGTTACCAAATTAATCTTTTGGTGCTTTAAGAGGACTCAAATAAGCTCGAATGTATCTTTTCCTTTTTGATGTATGTGACAGACTGTTACATCACTACCAGAGACCTGCAAAATGTAGCAGTTTACACTTGATTTTCCACAGGATTGCAGTCAATTTTTAGTTCACAGAAAGAAACAAATACATGATGAAGAAACAAACCAAGTGTGAATATGGAATTGTGTATTACTATTAAAAAGTCCATTGTAATATTTAAAATTAGCACAACACAGTGAACATGTGAATACAATAAGGATACCACAGAAATACTGTGGCATTAATCAGTGCATAAATTTCTCATAAATAAAGAAAAGTATCATTTATTTATTCTCTGAAAAAGCTACACTGTTCAAAATGAAAGTCAACAGCGAGTGGCTACAGAGTGCTTGAGATGTGGCTGGCCTCAATCGAATGCAATGCAAGCTTTAAAAACATAACCCACTTTAAATACAAGAAAACAATGTAAACTATATCACCAGTATATTTTATATTGATTTCATGTCGAAAGGGTAGCTTACATGTTAGCTTACATTAAATGTTATTAAATTAACCTATTTCTTTAAAAATGTTCAGTGTATAGCCGAAAATTTACCTATGTAGCTACCATTTATGTCTTCCATTATATATTTATTACATATCTATTCTCTAAAATAGGAAGGGTAAGTTTTTAAATAGTTTCCTCTATTGTGTACCAATTTTAAATTTATTTTATGATATTAAAGTGAAGAAAAAGGCCTTGTTCCTAAAAAGTAGAGAAAATGGGGTAGAATGCGATGGGAAAATGATTTTTAAAGATATATATTCATTCCCATTTTTAATTTTTTTTCCCCAGTACTGAAGATCGAACTCTGGCCCTTGTGCTTGCAAGGTAGGTGCGGTACCACTTGAGCTAACCCCCTGGCCGTATTCTTATTCTTTGAAGTAGATGGTTCCTAATAAAATGAAACAAATTTCTCTTCATCCAGGGAGCTGTAACATGAACACTTAAATTCTAGCCAAAGTTTCCTATCTTCAGCTTAGAAAAATTTATTTTTTACTGTTCCGTATCATTTAAATTTTAAGAATAGCTGGTAAAATTTTTTCCCACATTGTAGTTTGTCTTTTTGCTCTACTGGTAGTTACTGTTGCTGTTCAGAAGCCTTTTAATAAGATGAGATCCCAATTTTTGATTCATTATGCTAATTTCTATAAAATTGGGTTTTTGTTCATGAAGTCTTTTCCTATGCCAATATCTTCAAGAGCTCTACCTAACCTATCTTCCAGCAGGTTTAGTATTTCTGTTTTAAGATTTAGATTTTTGATCCACTCAGTTTCAGTTTAGCGGATGGTGAAAGATATAGGTCTAGTTTTAACCCTCAGCAGTTTTAAGCTGGAAAACCAAGCACCATTTGTTAAAGTGGGTATCCTTTCTCCACTGAGAGTTTTGGCTTCTTTGTCAAAGATGAGAGGAGTTAGTATGTCTGGAGTTGTTTCTACATCTTCTATTCAGTTCCACTGATCCTCAGGACTGTTTCTTTGCCATTACCATGCTGTTTTTATCTTTCAAAGATCCATGTCTTTCATTGATACTTTGAATTGTGTTGTCTCAGTTGCATTAATTTCTGCTCAATTTCTGTAATTCCCTCCTTGAAATGTTCTTTGTGTTTAACTTGCTCTTTTTTTCTAGTAGCTTGAAGTTAAGCATTAACATGTTTACTTGAGCTTGCTCTGTTTTTCTGATAGGGGAACTCACTGCTATAAATTTCTCTCATAGGACTGCTTTCCGTGGGTCCCTTGATCCAATATATTATATTGGGCATTATTTTCTAATGGGAGAAATTATCTAATTTCTCCTTTATTTTCATCTGTGGCCCAATGGTTGTTCAGGAGGGTGTTATTTAATTTCCATGCATCTTTTGTTTCCTTTGCTATGTAGAAGCTTTTTAATTTTATATGAACTTACTCACTGCTTCTGCTTCTCAATGTAATTTCTTGTGTAATTGGAGCTATTTTCAGAAAGTCCTTGGCTATTCTTATGTCTTTGAGAATTTTGCTTATTTTATCTTTCTTGAAACTGTGTTTAGATCTTTGATCTGCTTTGATTTGAGGTTAGTAGGTGCTGAGAGTTACAGTCTTCTATTTCATTTTCTGCATATAATAGCCAGTTCTCCCAACACAATTTGTTGAAGGGACTATTTTTTCTATCAGTGTATGTGTCCTTCTGTCAAAGACCGTTTCTGAATGTGTCTGGAGTCGTGTCTGTGCTCTGTCTTGCGCTGGACTGATCCCTGTGCCATTGGCTTGTAACTTGATATCCAGGACTGTGAAACACCCTGCTTTACTGTACTTTTATTGCCCAGCATTACTTCTGCTATTCTGAGCCTTTTCCAGCTCCATGTATATTTTAGAGTTGTTTTCTCTTGCTCTGTGAGAAATGCTGTCCATACTTTAATTGATATTGTATTATTTATGTATATCAGTTTTGGAAGCATATATATTTTGACAATATTTCTCAACCTCTTTAAATATTTTTGTCTTCATAATGGACATTTTAACCATAGTAAGGTATTTCCTCCTCAGTTTTGACTCACATTTCTCTCATAGCTAATGATATTGAGTGTTTTTCATCTATTTATTAGCCACTTGTGTTCATTTGTGAAGTACCTATTTAGTTCTTTTCTCCATTTTTCATTAGACTTTAATTTTTGCTGTTATGTTTCTGAGTTCTTCGTTTGTTCTGGATGTTAATCCTTTAATGAATAGTATACAAGCAATTTCTCTTACTCTGTAAATTATCACTTTACTCAACTGATAAGTTTCTTTTTCTATGCAAAAGCTGTTGGGTTTGATATAATCCCATTTTACTATTTCTGCTTTTCTCTCCTGTTTTTTGCTATTATGTCAAAAAAAAAAAGTCTCTAGCAGTTTTATGGAATATTTCTTCCAGTTTTCTTCTGGTAGTTTCACAGGTTTGTGTCCTAAGTATGAGTCCATGACCAATTGTGAATTTTTGTATACAATAAGAAATAATGTTTAAAATTCAATCTTTTTGCATCTAGTTTTCCCAGTATCATTGGAAATAGTGTTCTTTCTCTCATGTATTTTTGGTATCTTTGTCAATTCATTTATTTCTGGGTTTCCTATTCTGCTTCCTTGTTTTGCATCTGTTTCACACCCGTACCGTGCTTTAACTCTGGCCCTGGGTAACAGAAGGCAAACTGACTTTGATTTTGTCAGGCGAAGTTTCAGTTTCAGGACTTTCACTTGTCTTCCACTGGCACTTTGCTGGAGGAGGAGTGTGGATTTTTCATTCCCCAGTACCTCCCTGTCTGAGGGGGGCAGGGTGCCTCGTTACCGTTCCCCTCAAAGCCTCCAGTGACTACATAACGGAAGGACGAGTGTGTGGTGATGCGTATCGGCCCCTCCCACCTGACATGCTCACATGCTCTAAGTAGGACAAACATGTGCTTTACTGCTGTCAAGTATGGGTAGAAATCTAGACTCTCCACATAGCCATGAAAAGGAAAGTTATTCCCTAGTGACAAGGAAATTCTTACCTCCCTACCCTTGATTCTCTGAATACATGAGGATGGGATGTTAAAGCACTTCATGATATAGTCTGGTGAATGTGAAAATCTAGGCTCCTCACTCTATTTTTAAGAACTGTGGTAAGTGACAGTGGGGCCAGAGAACCCTGCTGTGTGGTGTTTGATTATAACAATATGATATAAAAATTTTGTCTCATCTGTCTGCCCTTTTCTGGTGCTCTAGAAATATACCTTTATGTGGTTTATCTTTGTCCATTGGTCTCTCTGGGCTACTGGCTATTTTATTTCCAAATTCAGTGTATTATCAGAAATGCCAGAGAATCCACTACCTGTAACACTTACTGTATCTCAAGACCCTTATTCAATCTTCCTTCTTTTACCTACCTTTCAGAACTTTTCCATTTTGCTTTAGATCTATATAGGATAAATATTTTTTGTTTCATTCCAGAAGTATAAACCTTCCCCTACTAACTTGGTTATTCCTCTCATCCCTGTCATAGAAAGGAAAGCAGAGTATCTCGAACGTGATGTTTTTCCTTAAGCTTTCTTCATGAACAAATGTGGTTGTTTCAGTACACAGGATCAAGCGCAGACGTGGAACTCGATGCATCTGTAGTTTGCTGGCTTCTTTCTTTCTAACCCAAGCTGCTATTTTGAAGCCACACATTAGCTCTCAAAACAAGACACTCTGGATGCTTGATTAGAGAAGCAAAGAAAAATAAAGTTCGTAAGGTCTGCCTCCACACTGTATGCCTCACTTGGAGAAAACCATTAGCTTTTTCCTCCTGCATGGCTTATTGCTAGGAACCACAAATTACCATGAATCCCACTCACTGTACTGCTAGAGGCCTATTTTATTAGCTTTAACCACTCTTCATAGATAGGAGTCAAGACGATCTAAAAAGAGTCTTTTGAACAGGAGAAGCCATGTAACATTACTTAGAGGACTACCCATTTACTCAGGGTGAGGTGTCAATGGACTTGAATTTCAGTGCAGCTGACTAATGGAGACAAGAGAAAAGGACAGAAGGTTAGAAAAATAGAGGTGGGATGGAGTCTGTCACAGGAGACTTGGAAATCTAAAGATCCTTTGGCCTTTATATTGGTAGAATTGCTACTAGTGACATGTATCCACAGGAAAAATTAAATAATTTACTAATTTCTCAGTGTCCTCAACTGTATTTTGTTTACCTTCTTTATCTCCAAGGTGTTTTTTTTCTTTTTTATGTAATACCAGGGATCAAACTCAGGACCTTGCGCCTGTGAGGCAAGCAGGATATCACTGAGCTACATTGTGGCCCTGTATCTCTAAGTTTGTTTGTGAAACTAAAAGAGGTTATGGCATTGAGAATATCTCTACACCTCCAATGATAATCAGATGTAAGAGCATTCTGATTCCTCAGAATTGTCACATTTGACTTTATTAATGCTTCCTCGATGTATTGTTTGCTTTCTTCCCCCTCATTCTTCTGTTCAAGATTTCAGTAAGAAAGAAGAAAAGACAGGAATGCTAAGACCCAGTAAGTGTAATGGAATAGGCTTTTAAATACCAGTTTTCTTACTTTCTTCATGAACTGCTGGTATGAGAATATAAGACTATGGGGAAGGTGGAGATATGAAGGAGAAATGGAAGCAAAGACAGGAAGCTTCATCATTCATGGAATCTTTACCAATCACTTATTAGATGCCAGGCTCTGTGCTAGACTTCGTAATAAAAAGCATATGCTTCAGTCCTCTGCAGCTTTCCTCTACAGCATGACAGGCACTAAAACAAATAATAACTATATAAGATGAATATTATCAAGGAGATTTATGCAAGTTGTTTGTACATGTAGCACTCCTAAGCTTGCATGTGTGCTCAGGGAAGCAAGGTTTCAGTGAGACAGTAGTATTCAAACCAAGTACTGCAAAGAATGAGAAGCACTCCTAAGAGGTCTAAACAGTGCTGGGTACATACAAGAAAGGCAAGGAAGAAGCTGTAGTGTCAAAGATTTGAAGCAACAACAGCAAGTTACAAGTTACTGATAGAAAAAATTTAAAAGAGAGACGCAAGATAGATATAGCAAATACAATTTGAAAGCAAAGTAAAGTTTGATGCACTTCAAGTTATAAAGAAATTCAGTCTTCAAGGACTTTTTAAGTTAGTGGCATTTTACTTAGAAATATGAATTCCCTTCACTTGACTTGTTTCTTGAAATATCAGAGGCTTTATGCTTAAGGGAGGAGAATAAAACTCTTATGTCTCTTAATTTCTTCACATAAATAGACAATGCGAAGCACTTGATGTCGTATCAACTCACCTTTGTCCTTATTGGATTTGATAGGCCACAAGCCATGTAATTCTCTCAAGAGTATAAAAAAACAAAAGAGGAAAAGATCAAGAAGATATTCTTGAAAGTAAGTGGCATCAAAGGAGTGGCATTTGTACATGTTAAGTCCATCAGGAACCCGGTCCAGACTCTCTCACAAATTTGAGGTCTGCTTCTGTACATAGAAAATATAGGTATTTGTCTCTTTTGTGTACATTTTTAAAAATATTAAAGCTTTATACCATCAGAATTCACCCTTCCTTGTAAGACTCAGAAGACCTGGCCTTCTAGGTCCACGTTTATTTTTTTTTTTCCTAGGTCCACATTTTGTTTTAACAAATGGATAGAGTACGTGGCTACCAGCCGTTTTACATGGATTTTGTGTTCTACAGTTTGGCACGCTTCCATCTCTTTTTGTTTTCTCACACCTAAATAGATTATCTTATTTTTTCTTCTTTCTAAACCCAAGAGATTGTGATACAAACAAAGCAATTTTAAATCTAACTTTCTTGATTTGGGGGATGTGCCTTAGTTTCCATTTATCAAAATGTAGAAACACAATTACAGATGTGGGAACAAGTGGGTTATTTTGGAAGTGATCCCAGAAAACTTTCCTAAAGGAATGAACAAAGGAAAGGGAAGATCGCCATAAAGTTGATCAGCAACACCACTGGAAAGCTTCTACAACACCTGGTAAAGCATAACTTAGGATAGTTCCAGAGAGGAGCGAGAAAACCATAATGTATTTTCTTCTCCTTTATTGGATGCGAATTACTCCTTGGAGCAACTACCTTCGGGTTCCGTCCACCTGTGGTCTGCGGGCGCATACGAGGGGCGCTTGACCGGGAAGACAAGGGGCCACTCCCTGTGCCGTGACTCCACTTTGGCAGCTCGAAATCAGCCACAATGGGAATATTCACAATGCAAATTCACCAACGCTCCAAATCCTGGCTTTTTGTTTCCACACGAGGTTGTGGTGAAGCATGTACTAGTACCTCCCTAATAACACCTGGAGTAAATACGTTACAGTGTTCGATAAAAACCACTGAATAATCTTCTTTCAAACTTACTGGGCTCCCACATGCCCAGGTAAAGTTCCTGTGCCTTCTAAAATAGTGAATTCCACTTTTTTTTTTATATCACTGATGCCACCCTTTCTTTATCTGTCACATTTTGTTTCCTAGGAGGGGAACATATTGTACTTTTTTTATTGTCTTCCAATATGAAGGCTCAGGAAAACAAATCATTATGTTTTGCATCACAGTAATAATACTCTAGGTGGATATCCTGAGTTTTGGGCTAATATGCCCTCTCTAGATGTCATACTGAAGAGTTCAAATTTAACTGTCAGTGAGTGAAATAAAGCTCATTCTACCTAGCAAAATAGTACATCAGCTCAAATACCTGTATTTTCATGCCATTTGCATTAACCTTTAGATTTCAAGGGCCTGAAATGTTTCCTTTCTCTGTCATCTAATTCAATAAGTGAATAAGTAGTATTGCTCTCTTATTTACAACAAAGAGATAACATAGAATAACACCATTAAAGCAAATTTTGAGAATAAAGGTGTCTCATAAATAACAAGAAGTACTCATGTTCAGGAGTGTTACTGACTCTCCTAGATTTCCTTGTGATTATCTGTCATTTTCTAGTAACATTTTCACATTTGATGTGATGTAATCATAATAGAGAGATATTAAACTAGCAAAAAGTAAATTCGAATACTTAGAAGTATCTGTACATTGACTTCTACCGTAGGACTCTGTCAGACTGGTATAATCTTAACCTGTTTAAGGATACTTTGTTATTTGGAGTAAAAGAGAGCCAGAGAAAATCTGAGAGGGAAACCTAAACTTCCTATACCCGTTGGTTGTGCACTTCTTCGTGGTCTGCTGCTCCAACGGGCAGAGCTAGCTGTTGCATTACTGTTGCTACCTGCAAAGACTTAGGCTGAACTGTGATTATCTTTGCCAGTGATGTGGCTTCTGCCTTAATAATCTATGGTCTATATATGATTGTTATTATGTACATACACACATTTCTTCCTTTGCAACAAGAAATACATATTAGAAACATGTTACTGATTTTGATGACTACCCTATGTGGTTTAAATAATTAATTCAATTTTACAGATGCAAGAATTATGGCTCTGAGACGTCAGGTCCTCACTCTATGTGAGATACTCAAATTCAGAACTGTTATCACTCAACACTGTTGATCACGTCAGACTGTAAGACATGCTGCCTCCCGTAGATGACACCCTAACCCAGCGCACCGAGTCCTCAGGACTTAAGACTGAAATGGGTGGAAGAAGCAAAGGCTTTCTGAATTTCTTCTCTCCTGCCCACAAGTCATACAAGCCAGAAGCTCCCTCTCCTAAAGTAGATCCTAAGAATAAGAGCTCCTTGGGCCAGAGGGTTAACTCAGTGGTTCCAGTGCCTGCCTCGCAAGCTCAAGGTCCTGAGTTCCATCCCTGGTAACCACTTACAATGCTGGGTGTGGTGACTCACGCCCACCAGCTACCACATACCACAGTGCCGGGCGTGGTGGCTCACGCCTGTAATCCCAGCACTCGGGAGGCAGAGGCAGGAGGATTGCTGAGTTCCAGGCTTGCCTGGGCTCCATAGTGAGCTCAGAGCCAGCCTGAACTACAAAGTGAGACCCTGTCTCAAAAAAAAAAAAAAAAGAATAAGAGCTCCTTTCCCTAAAGCGAGCCATGGAACCTATAAAGGTCACTCTCTCATCTTTTTTGTCCTTGGAAGATATTCATGTAGCAGGTATTCTGCTGTTCATCCCAAAGAAAGGAACTCTGCACAGAGAAAGCAAGCAAAGTCTGGACAGACAGGTCTTGGTTTCCTCCCAGCCTATTAATATGAGATTAGACCAACTTTACACAAACATGTTCTTATATGGCTGCCTATTCTCCATTGTATCTAAGCAAAAAAAAAAAAAAAAAAAATTCCCATGTCTTAGAGTTTGCACTCCTGACGCTTTTTTTTTTTTTTTTTTTTTTTTTTTTTTTTTTTTTTTTTTTTTTTTTTTTTTTTTTTTTTTTTTTTTTTTTTTTTTTTTTTTTTTTTTTTTTTGAGACAGGGTCTCGCTTTGTAGTTCAGGCTGCTCTGAGCTCACTATGGAGCCCAGGCAAGCCTGGAACTCAGCAATCCTCCTGTCTCTGCCTCCTGAGTGCTGGGATTACAGATGTGAACCACCATGCCCCGCACTGTGGCGTGTGGTATTGATGGCTGGTGGGTGTGAGTCTCCACACCCAGCATTGTATGTGGTTACCGGGATCAAACTCAGGACCTTGCGCTTGGGAGTCAGGCACTGGAGCCACTGAGCTAAATCTCCGGCCCCAACCTAAAGCCTTTTTAAAACATTTTACAGTCTATAATTAAAACTCTTTATAATGAGCTCCCAGTCCTGGAATATTACACAATATCCCATTGCGGTGGTCTGCACTATCTGTTTTTTTTTTTTTTTTTGCTTTTTGGAGACAGGGTCTTGCTTTGTAGTTCAGGCTGGCCCTGAGCTCACTATGGTGCCCAGGCAAGCCTCCAACTCAGCAATCCTCCTGTCCCTGCATCCCCAGTGCTGGGATGACAGGCGTGAGCCACCACGTCCGGCATTGTGGTATGCGGTGTTGATTGTTAGTGGGCGTGAGTCTCCATGCCCAGCATTATATGTGGCTACCGGGGATCGAACTCAGGTCCTTGCGCTTGTGAGGCAGGCGCCGGAACCACTGAGCTAACCCTCCAGCCCTGTTTTTTTTTTTTCTTTACTGAGTTTATCATTGGGAATTTGTACCTGCGCATGGGATATCTTTATTTTTATTTTTTCCCATTCCCTTGCCCTCTTTTTAAACCCCCTACCTACTATATACATAACATTTGTTTTTCCTTTTTACCATTAATTTTTTCCTTCTTTGCTTCCCCACCTTCTTCCCTTCCCCCAGTTTCCCTTTAGCTTTGAATATTTTCTTCCTATTCTACAATGCCTGTCATACAAACATTGTGCTATACTATCTAACAGTTTATTAGGCCAATTAATGAGGAAAAGTCGATTAAGAATTACTGCTACACTTTATACTTATTTTATTCATGAAAATCAGAAATAACATGAACATATTAAAGGCCATGAGAAATCCTATCACTTATTACAAACAAAACCTCTTTAGATGTATAACTCACTACACTCTAGGCTTATATGATTCTGAAATATTTCCTGAAGAATATCATCAATGGAGATGTGATGGAGAAGTGTTATATTGAGCATGACTGGATATGAAGAATTACAGAAAAATGATAGTTCCACATTTGCCTCCTTAATCTTACTGTTTCATTTATTAAAATACCTTCCATTTGTTCTTAAAGTATTTAAAGTTTACTATATAATCTAAATAGAATTTACAGAAATAATATCCGAATGTTGGTCTATGGTGGGAATTTTGATAAATTGCTGAAAGGGAGAAGAGCAAATCACACATCACTTATAGGTATATTTCTCCTAAGAAATTTGGATTATGACTCACCATGAACATTATATGAGGCTGAAATTATTTTTTACTGTTTGCTAATACTTAATAGACCGTAACTTCCTTCAGAGCAAGAGCTTTTGCTTCACTCGTTATAATATGCCAGAATTATTCCTGTGCCATTAAAAAACAAAGAAATATTTTAGTGCATAAAGAAATGAAAAGTGATTTTAAAGTAAACAATAACAAAACTAATCAATTCACTGGAGACCAGGAGAGTGGTGGTCCTTAGAGTGGCTTGGGCAGGGGAGTGCTGTCTGGGAGAGAGCAGTGGGGATTTCTGGGACTTCCACACAATTCCCTGGTCTTTGCATGGGTTACACAAGTGTACCCATCCCCTTCAATTTGTGTCTGTTGTACTTCAAAAAGAGGCAGTGGAGTGCCGGGTGTGGTGGCTCACGCCTGTCATCCCAGCACTCAGGAGGCAGAGACAGGAGGATTGCTGAGTTCGAGGCTTGCCTGGGCTACATAGTGAGCTCAGAGCTAGCGTGAACTACAAAGCAAGACCCTGTCTCAAAAAAAAAAAAAAGAGGCAATGGAATATATAAAGCCCAAGTGATTCATGTTTCTGCCATTCCACTTTGTCAGTCCATTTTGCCCAGGTCAGGGTTAGTGGCCACATGAGGATCAGAGTTTATCATCAACTATCAAAGATAAAGATCTCATTTGGGTGGGCCCCCCCCCGCCCAGACATTGAAGGGAGAAATTCACAATATCCAACATCTGGACACTTCTCTTGCGTTTTAGAATGGTTTTCTGATGGTGGCTTCCTGAGTACTGGGAAGGAGGCTCAAGAGGCTGTGTAACAGAAGGGTGGTAATCCATACTGGGGTTAGGCTGGAGTTCTGGTTTACCTCTGCTGCCTAACTTACGTGCATCAACATTTTTAGCTCTGGCATCTGTTCCTTTCTTTAATAGGTGGATTCACTAAGGACCAAAAGGCTAGACCAATTGGTCTAAAGTTAGAAGAAAGCATGAAATTTTTAACTCAGTGTTTTCCAGTTCTGAAGACCTAGTATTTTTTAAATACTGCCCTGATATGGAGTTTACCTTCCTCTAGGGATGAGATTTTAATTTCGTTAATCATGTATTTTATCTGTGTTATATAAGCAAGAGTTTTTTTTTTTTTAAGTAAGAGAATTCTACAAACAACTTATGTAGATTGTTGTTTGGGTGTCTTGATGATACAGAACAAAATACACCAAATTTTCTTCTCCTACATAAAAGTTAGTATTTAAATGCTGGGTAATATCACAGAAATTGGGATAAGTCATCTAACTACAAGAAGCCTAGTTTCTAACAATATTTTTTGAACTTGCAATGAGCTCTGCAGAAAGAATGCCTTGATTAGCATATGCTATTAATCATTCAGGTAAATGAAAGAATGCCTTTTCAATGAACAGACACAGTAGAAAATGAAAGCAAACTCAGTGGATGACAAGTAGTCTACACGTCTCCTAGAATAAACTCTGATTTGGAAAAAAACAAGTGTAATTCTAGGGACATTCACTTATGATTATTAAAGTCATTTATTCTCCGTGGCACGCAAATATATCATTTTCTAGAGAATATTGGTTTTTAAAATTTATCTTTTATTTATTTATTTTCATTGTTCAAATAGAATGTATTTTGTCCTCTAATGTGTACTCAATGAAAATTATGGATTCTCCTTCTTGGAGGTAATTCAGGCACTGCCAAAAGTCAGAGAATCTTGGTGCAGTTATTGTGTGAAAGGTGTAAAATCTGAGCACCTGATGAGAAGGAAAATATATTCACACAGAATTCTAGGTTTATCCTATGCTGGAGAAGATTAGAACCCAAGGGGATGCCAGAGTGGAGAGAGGACAGGGTCATTTTTGGAAAGCTATAGGGCTCTCATCGCAAAAAGTGGCCCATTCTTTTGGTCAGCGAGGGGCAAGCAGGAGATCGGAACCACAGAGTAAGGTAAAGAGGAAGAAAGCCCAGTACAAGTAATTCTAAAACAGCGGGAGAAGAGCCATCACTAAGACATAACAAAACCGCTTAGGAATTCAGTAACAGGGGACTGAGGAACATAGCTTCATTCAACTGCAATGTGAAAGCAACAAATCAAATATTGTCTATTAAGTAAAAAAACTTTCGTGTATCTCTAGTTGTTCATTCTTTTCTGAGTCTTTTTCCATTAGATGGCTATTCTTTATACTTTTAGTGTTCTATTTTTCATGAGTAGACAATCATAATTTTAATGGAATTAAATTATTAACAATTGCTGAAATAGCTTAATTCAAAATTTTCAATGTCTTTGTCTTTTTGCCTTTTTATGTCTTATTTAGAAAAATCACACAATATTTATAGTATACCATAAATTATTCTATATTTTCTTATAAAAGTCTAAAGTCTTTTTAAGTAAGTTTTTGGTGAAACTATAGTTTTCATATATGATTAGAAATAACATTTTATTTTCCTACTGCGTCCATGACAAATTTTCTCCACATTTGTATTGAATGTCTGAGCATTTTCCTACTGTTTTATCAGCCACATTGCAAATCTGATTTCCACAGATGAGCTTTTCTGGTCTCTCTCCCTTTAATGTATTAGGATTTGAAAATATCACCTGGTCAAACTACAGCACTGCTTCGTCTTCTCTTAGCTCTTTGCTGTTCTACAGATCTAGAATCTGTTTTCCACATTTGTTCCTCTGAATTTTCTATGTTGACAAGCACATCATTTGGGCAATGAGAATTTTCCTTTTTCCTTTCCAGGTATTAAAGTTTTTTATTTCCTCATTATTGTACAGGCTAATAACTGTACTAAAATTCCAAATCAAATCACAGTAGCCATAAGACTTTTTCCCTATTATTTGAAAGGAAAAGTTTAAGTTTCAACATTGTATGGATTGGTTGGGTTTCACGAGTCATTTTTAAGGATATTTTTAGCATCCTAAACCAGCTTCTGTTTATTTATCTGCTCGCCTGGGGTCCCTAAGTTGTGTCTCCTTCTGGTTATTCCACTTTATCTTCAGTGCCTATTTCCCTGGTTCTTCAGGAATTGACTGTTTTGCTGCTTCTCTCTCAGATGCCTGACTGCCATGTGCTTGGAGATTTTCTTTCATTGTGAATTCTGCATCTCTGAATGCTGCAATAACATTTTTCAGCTTAATTGTAAGTGTGATCCTCTAGGGAGAAGGTGTGAACCTTTTTGGTGGCCATGAGAGAATTACAATCCAAATTTTAATTTGAGATTTTTAGACAGTGTGAATTTCTGTGACATACTGGAGTTACCTTAGGGGATTCTCATGAGAAATTTTTCTTTTTGTACCTCAAATCCTAGCCAAGAGATGTGGGTATGCATAAATGTAACCTTTGCAGATTTTTTCTTTCGCTTGTCAAAGTTCCTGGCTTTGTACCCTGGGTTCCAATGACTTCCCACCTTGTTTGAATAAAATGACTTGTGCGTAGACCTCCAGGACTAAAACTGAAGAGCCTTCGGGGTTCCTTGTCTTTTGTTTTGGTTTTTATTTTGGTACCAAGGCTCAAACTCAAAACCTTGTGTTTTCGAGGCAGGCTCAGTGTTACTCAGCTAAAACCCCAGCTGATTCCTTATGTCTTTAAACCAAATGAAGCTCTTGGATTTGTTTTATATCATGGACTTTTATTTCTTCTTTCCAGCATCTCAAAATCTCTTACTTCTTGATAATCTCAGACATGATTTAAAAAGTTTTAAGTGGGGTATGAAGCAATTTATTTCCTGAATCAGGAGAGATAGTCTATGGTTAACTACTGTGTAATATTATTAAATATGAAACACCTCTGTTCAAAACAGCATCGGTGAGGAAGAAAATCTGAAATTTGGTGAGTCCATGATTGACCCTGTTCCTGTTATATGAGCTCTTTGGTATCGACTTCCTTCCCATTTCACTTTACACAAACTTGCAGCTGCTATGACATTCGCTTAGTTCCTGATTGTAACTTTACTGCTTCCTGCATCATGTTCTTTACATGTAATATTCCTCAATGCAAATATTCCCTCCTTAACCTAGATATCTTCTATTTATCCTTTGGCTTTCAGCTGAAGCTTCAAAGAGCTTCCTGGTTTGCCTTCTAGACCTAAACCAGGTCCTCTTGGGTAACTACTGCTCCCTGTCTTTTTTCCCCCAAGTACAAATAAAAAAGATATTTGATACTTGAGTCATTAACTTTATAATTTCCAGAGATCAGAGTCAGCTCTCTTACGCTGTATTTAACACCTTGCACAATATTTTGCAGATGGTGAGGAATGACGAAGCAGCCTAATGGGAGGATCCACATGAAGTTTGTTTTGCGGATTAAAGGAGACTATGTGTGCAAGGTGCCAGGCTATTCCGTTGCCTGGGAGAGCGTCAGGAATAAAGACAATGACAAAAATCAGCTTCGAGACCTCCATTACTTTTAGTATGTAATGTAGAACATCTAACTCTTATTTGCTCTAGTGGAACAATGGCCTTTCCATTCCAGTGTTATATTTCATCATACTGGATGGTGGTGGAAAAGAAAAAGCCACGTCAAACAGCCATGGGAGCACAAGGTAAAGTAGCAGCCGCTGCCATCGGTTAAAAGACCCATGAAATGCAATCAGCTACCATCGAACAAGTCATTTGTTTTTAATAAGAGAGTTGGTCTATAATTAAGGAGGTTTCCTTTTTCCCTTGGACTTGGCCTGAAAATTAAGTTGGTTAAGCCATATTGTTGTAATTCTGTTTTTATAAATCATTTTCCTTTAAAGTGAAAAGCACCCAAGCAAGGTAAAAGGTACAATTTTCTATGGTCAGAGGGAAGAAATGCTTCTAGGATCTCTTTTTACCTTCAAAACAAAATCTCCCTTCCTAACAAGACTGCCTACTATGAATATAGTATTCCTCAAATTCATGTCTGAATCAAAAATCTTTATTTCTGCTAATCTCCTCTCTATTTATAAATGGGGAAATAGTCATATGTGTGATGCTCGTGTCCTTCACATGCCAACATCTTCTGTCTGTGGCATAAACACTGTAACAGACAGATTACATTAGACACCCTGGCTAGCACAGGGACACACAGCACCTTGTTATAACTCAATTCTGTCTTTGTCTCTCCCCTCACAACTGCATTTTAAGTCAGCAATGAGATACTATAAACTAGCCTGTCTGAATAGAATGATAAATCTGTCTACTACCATTGTAAACTATACAGCCTCTATTAATTATCCTTATACCATTTAGTATAGTGTCTTATGGTCAAACCTTATAGCATCAGAGTGAATTTATTTTTCCCACGAAACCATTCTTGAAAGGCAGTATCTCTTTCGATGGCTATCCTAAGTATTCAGAGAATAAATAATTGAAATAAATGTGAATCATTGTTTGATGTTTGCAGTTGAGCAAATGAGTCAGTGTAGACATTTTTAAAGAAATATTTGACATATTAGTAGCTAGAAGATTGCAGAAGAGATGAGAAATTCCTATCATAAACTGTTATGGCCCTCTGATGCTTAAAGAAGTACGTACATTTTCAATAAATACACAGAAAGAGTAACAGAGTGAGCACTTAAAAAAACAGCAATAAAACAGATGGTAATAGATCAAGTGATAGATTCCTTGACTAGTGGATAGATAGATGGATGAGTAGGTAACAAGTCAGCTCAAGCTCAACTAGTACTGGAAAGTCAGAGACAAAGATGATTCTTTCAGGGTGAATAATAAAACACATTCTTGCGTAATGTAAAATGCTCAACTCACACACTTCCAGGTCAAAAGTTTACTGAAGATGTTTTAAAGAGTAACCAGTATCAGAAGTTGAAAACCTTTAAAAATGGAATACCACACTGTACTTTAAAAATGAGAATTTACCACAATAATGAGGGTTTTTGTTTTCGTCCACAGACATCACAAAGCCCCTCCCATCACTGTCTGTCACTCACACTATCACCTCGAGGGTGTCTGTGGGCCTGAACTTGAATACCGAGGATTCACAGCATGCCCCTTCCCGTCCCATGCGGCAGAACTTCTGTAACAGTATGTTTCCATTTCCAAACATGGGACCATCATTCTTTTTCTTTGCACTGTAGCTTGTCTTTACAATCTTGTTTATTATGCAATGTCTTAAGAAACCAAGGAAACTTAGGAAATGCCTCATGAATTCAAAGATTAAAATGACTGTCTTAATTGTACACTGCTTAATCTCACGAAAGAGATGATGAAATTTATAGTTGCATGACTCGTGCAGATATCAACAGGTTTTTTTTCAATTAGTGAATTAAAATACAATTCCAATATCCTGGAGATGGTGAGTTAATACATAAAGCACTGGTAAACTATAAGAAATTACACAAGTCATAATCACATTCCTAAAATTATCTCCTCTTTTAAGGAAACAATTTCTCACTAAATATACAATTGAAATTAGATCATTAAAAATGTATTGAACAAATAAATCAGGTCAATGATTTGGCAAAGTAGCTCTTTTAAAACTCTTAGTAAATCAAAATTTATTTTCACTGAATTAAGTAGCTGTTTGAGAAATAAGGGTAACTAATTTTTAATTTCAGTGACTTTAGCATATTATGCTCAGCGTTTATAATGAAGATGCTCATCTGATATGGCAGTGACTACCACTGTCTATTTAATTTGATTCTTATTCTCATTATCTTCATGGGATTTTTTTTAGTTAATATATTTCTGATTGAGAAATATTTAATATTTTAATGTTATGATAAAGTTAACACTACTTTTTAGAAATTACTTATATAGCAAAAATTTAAAAGCCCACCCATAATTTCAACAGCCTGTTATTCATAGCATTTTATTGTGCTTTTGTACCTATAGAGCTTTAAGAAAAACACAAGTAGTCCAACAGTTCATACACAGCTATTTTTCTGTTAGCCCAAACTTTTACTTTATCAGAGTTTTTAAAAGTCTTCAACTTGAAGAATTGAAAAATATCCCAGCTTGGGTTTTAAGCAATTCCTTTCTCACTGGCCATTAAAACTTTATTATTTATAGGTCTTGTATTTTGAGAATAGTTACCATTTTGAAATGGTTAAAAGAATTGCAATTGTTAGCTCAAAGTATATGCACTCCAAATTTTTCTTACTTTTGCGCTATGCTTATATCTTATTAGACCCTGAACAAAATGCACTTCATATGCAGTTTTAAAATGCATAAATGAAAAAATAATGTTGTTATTAAGATTATCTTCCCATTATAGAACTGTTTCTGAGAGAGCTTATGAAGCTGACGCAGTCCCAGGGAATGAAGCTGGACGGTGTGGGTTTCTCTCCTTCATGTCAGGCCTGTGACGAAATGCTTTTTCTTGGCTTCAGTTATTACACATGGACAGACACACAGTACTAGTATCTGCCTTTGAAGCTCTTTTGAATATTAAAGAAGTTTGAAAAATACTTTAGCCTAGCCCACTAAAGTCCTAATTCATGTTACCAGTTGTTTAGAAATTGATACTACTATTGATGATAAAAATATACCCAATCTCTCAATAAGTTTATTGAATTGCATGTTTAAAACTATAAGTTAAGACTATTAAACTCAACTGCAAAACGCTGGCTAAAAGACTTCAAGTGGACTGGACTTTTCCTGCTGGACTTGTCCACTAGTTTCGGCATCTTAGGAAATAACTGGGACAGATCTCTGTACAGTTGATTGAATCGGCCACATCGTTGATGTGAATTGGCTCTTAAGACAGTATTTATCAAGTAGATGTGACTCTGAGTGACGTCTATGGCCACAGGCATTCACGACTCACACGCTCACGTTGACATGAGAATATAATGTGGTCCTCTCAAGCTTTAATTTGGCAAGGACTCTCTGCCTCGCAAAGCAAGGATGTGACAGCTGTCTGAGGAGGTGCTCCGTTATAAGGGAGGAATTATACAGTTGTAAAGATAGGGCGCTACTCTGTCATATCATCACCATCATTTCAAATTTATCAGGGTGTCCACATTGCGCTGGGTGCTATACAACCTGCGGTCACTGCGAAGAGACGAGCAGATGAAAGTCGGCATGTGCCAAAGATGGCGCGGACGGGCGGCTTCTGTCCAAGGGGCACGCCATAGTTAGAAACGTGCTGTTTATTTCTCAGGCTTCAGACTGGAGATGCTTGTGAGAAACTTCCCTACCTACAGTAACAGACCTCCACGGGGAAAGCCCAAAGTGATATTTAGGATTGTTTTCTTTTCTTTTTCGAGACAGGGTCTCGCTTTGTGCTGGGATTACAGGTGTGAGCCACCACGCCCAGCAACTGAGTGTAGTGTAGTATGTATGTATGTATGTATGTATTTATTTATTTATTTATTTGAGACAGGGTCTCCCTTTGTAGTTCAGGCTGGCCCTGAGCTCACTATGGAGCCCAGGCAAGCCTGGAACTCAGCAATCCTCCTGCCTCTGCCTCCCGAGTGCTGGGATTACAGGTGTGAGCCACCATGCCCAGCATCATGGTATATGGTATTGATTGCTGGTGAGCTTGAGTCACCACACCTGGTATTGTTGTATGTGGTTACCAGGGATCGAACACAGGACCTTGCGCTTGCAAGGCAGGCCCCGGAACCACTGAGCTAAATCTCCGGCCCTGAAATTGTATTATTGATATAATAAAGAAAAGTTATTTTAAGTTTATACATTCCAACAAATATTTAAAATTTAAACATACAACACACACACGTACACACAAACACCCATCTACTCCTAAAAACAAGATATAAAAATTTCTGTATATTCATGGCCTGGCCAAACCTGGATAATAAATTTTTAACCAGTTTACTATTGACATTTGACATTTCATTTTTGTTATGATTTGTGATTACCCAGTAAAAATTAATTAGTTCAAAATTTTGTTCCCATATTTTAGATTTTTCGTGTGAATTTAGAGCTTATTTTACCACATAAAATTTGGTTCTTTTCTATCGTCTATGTTAGCTCTTCATACTTTCCAGCATCAAAGCAAACCCTACACCCAAGCAAGAACACTCACCTCTTTAATCAGGAGAAGAGAGTAACAGAGGAGAGAGAAAGGTAAGAGCACGGTCTGAACTTAACCGCACTGTAACAGAGGGCTGGGGTCGGTAGCAAGTAGGACACTCACTCAGGATGGCCGCCGGTGCTGACAACTGATTTCACTCATGGGAAAAGTAAATGTCCTTGTATTTTAAACATAGCAAGTCATTATTTTACTACTTAGAGCAAGGCCTCTCTCTCCCTTTCTCTCTCTCTTTCCCCCCTCCCACTCCCTTTGCCCCTCCTTCCCTGAATTTAGGCTCTCACCACCCACAGAAACTGGGCGATTTGAGCACTATTTCAATTGATAATTATATTTCAAAAAGATATCCCTAAGTCCTGTCATTCCTAGGTTGTAAAAAGCTCTTTAAGAAGATTTATAAATACCTAAACGATGCAGAAAAAGAATTTCTAGTTTACTGCTTTTCTAGAATTAGTGCTCTGAGGAAAGGAGGCCGGAGTGCAGGTCAGGAAGAGTCTCTCAGTACTGAGTCAAGCTGCGGGAACAGTACGGTCATCTTGGTCACTGACATCACCCCCATGAAACACACGTGCACAATGTATTTGTGCAGGTCTGCTGCAGACATTTCAACTGACTGATTAAACTTTTTAAAAATGTACCTATTGACAAAAGAATGCTTATTTTGATAAAATAATTAAGGTTTTATAATTTGTATTAAAGAAGGCCTTTTTCTCAAAATGTACTTTTTTCCTTTCTGCTGCTTCACAAATATGCTCCTTTAAATAGTATAGCCATGTATTCTAATGCCACTGATGCAACAATGTGTTTCTTTTCCTTTCATTGTTAATGGCAGCATTTTTTTTTTAATTCCTTATTCCCTTAGATATTTGTGAGCCTGCTAGTGATCTCATTCTGGTCCATGAGAACAGAGAAAGACCTCGCACTGAGAAAACAGAAAATGCCCAAGTCCCGCGGGGCGAAAGACTTCACTGTAACAGAATCAGCAAGGGCTCTGCATGCCTTGAGGGTCACGCGCCCAGAGGCCAGTAGCGCCAACGACTTGAAGGTGCCAGGCGGAGTCAGATCACGCGGGACTCTGCCTCACAAAGCAGCCCAGGAGCAGCTGGGATGAACCCCTGCCTCTACAAAGAACAGGAGAGAGAGAAGAGATCTGTCCCTGCCCCGGGCCACACCGGGCCTCTTGGCTTCTGAGACAAAGCTCTCAGGTCTGTAGGGGCCGGGAGAGCTCTGTTGGACAGGGAGGTGGGTTTCTCCGCAGGAGGTCTGGCCGTGCATTGCAGAGTGCTGTTGCTGCCTCCACTATCAAAACGGAGCTTTGAAACCTCTCCTGTTTCCAGATTTCACTGTTTGGTGCCCATTTCCCCCACGTAGCCCCCTCCTTTACATCCCTGAGTCCCTCATCTTTAGACATTCCCTGATAAGCACATTTTTTCTTAGAGTGAGAGACTTAATCCTATTTGGAGACCTTAGGAGGCAGCCTGAGTAAGGCCCGGCGATCTCAGCACACAAGGACTCCCTGAGGACACGGCAGAAGGCATCAGGGTCCGCCGAGGTACCCCAAGTGTTTTCCTCTTTCCATGTCCAGAGACAGTAAATGTCTCCACGTTGTTGTATTTTTCTGCCTTTAAGTGCCTTGTAATTATTTCAATATCTAAGTTTCTATCATAACTTACATGTGATTCTCTAGAAAAACCATATAAAACCTCTTAGTCTTATGTTTTTTGGTGTTGTTTTGGGCTTTTTTAGAGGCCTGTGGGGGAAATGTCATGAATGTTCACAGGCAAAACCTGTGTAACCGAAGAAGACAATGGGGGTGACAGCCTTGGCGCTTCGGAGGGTACACAGGCCCGAGCAGGTACACTGCCGGACTCGGTCACACCGCATCCTTAGGGGACACGTGCCACCGTTCTGACCCTTGTCTTACGACCAACAAACAAGCTCAGGAATAAATCGCTGTCTCTGTGGCGCACACAGGCACAGAAGGTGGATCTGCATCTGGGCAGGCGCTCCTTCGGGTGCGCTGTGCTGCTTCCCCGCTGCTATAGGACTGCAAAAGAACAACGTGTTCTCCATGTTCTCCCCCTCCCCCAGGGGCAGGACTGAAAACACGAATGATTCCATATACTGGTACAAACTCCCCAGCGTTGTGTGTGACTGTGAGCTGTATATAAAAAAATACCAAGAAAGAATTCAATTTCAAAAACATGAATAATTAGGTCACTTTCACAGAAACAAACAGCATTGTTGCATCATAGTCATGAAAACAGATTGTGCTAACAAAAGCTTGAGCTCATGAGTAATCTTTTATTCCAAATTATAACCAAACACCTGTAACATATAGCTGTAACTATATTTTAATTTAGCAGAACTTTCTAATGTAATATGAGCACACTTATGTGAAAACCAAATAGAAAAAAGTATTGAAAACAATCTTAATAGAAACCATTACACAGACTACCTATATTTTCAGGATATTTATAAGAAAAATTTTCTATTTCCCCATTTAAGAAATTAAAGTAAGAATTTTTTTTTCTTAATATAAACTCAAAAAGCTGCTGGCAGCTCATATGGACATATTTTCATAATCTTCATGTTCATTATTTTCCATTTGATATAATTTCTCCTCCCCACTTCTCACACCTCACCTAACTTCATTGTGAGAGGGCCCAAAGAATTTTTTCTGGAAGTATGTGTTTGAGAAAGATCCTTACTGTATTTTTGAGGATGACATCATCTTTTGGAGGAAACTCATAAGCTGCCATTTCCAGACAATAAACACTACCCCTGTGGTGTAACTGGCAGATGCCAGCATAAAACGTAACATGCACCAATGTTTTGTAGGCACTGAGTGGTGTTCACATAATAGTGACACAGCCTTTTGAGTACTGGAATGACAAGCACTTCTGAAGAGCACGGGTTATGTGGCCTCATTTCTTCTGTCACAGTTAAGAGAACAGACTTTTTGTTCTGAACCAGCAGTTATTTTCTTCCATGCATGCTCTTCAGAAACATGGGTCATTTGTCTGTAGCAAGAGAGGGATATTATCACTGGGAACATACAGTAGTTAATAATGCATAGGGAATTATATGTACTTGTGAGGGGAAAATATCTCTTTCTGAAGTGAACAGATCATTTCCAACATGCAAAATCACTCTGAAAGACTGAGCAGAGCAAACTGGCTATTCCAGGTCAAGTTGCCTGTCCTTGATGTTGTATTGAGTAGAGAACATGCTGCATGTTATTTCTATAGTCTAGATTCCAATAGAATGGAAGTCTCTTAGGTACTAACCAAGATTAACAGCAACACAAAAGTTAGTGTACAGTCAACTCACAAATAATTTATCCATTCCATATGGATTCATGACATATCCCTTGTTAAAATAACATGGCCTGAGTCTCAAATAAGCACATGTTATGTAAGTACCAATATAAAATGTAAGTGAATGATGTATACATGGGTAAATATATAAAGGAGGAGAGAAAGAGCTGACTGGGAAAAGAGTCTGTCTTATAGCCAGGATGACCCATTAAAAAAAAACTGCAAGAAAAATTAGTTCCTTTGATTCTTTGCATTGTTTATTTGATCTGTACTTCGGAGACTCTTTATTGAGCATTCATAGCCAGATTAGTATTCTAGATGAACTACGGTCTCTGTTTTAATTAAAACAAGAAGGTAAGAATAGTATTTCTTTAAAAATAAATTACACTCCATTTTCTACATAAAGACAATCAGCAAGCTGGGGACAAAGAGAAAAAGAATAGAAAAGTAAAAGGAATAGAAAAGTGCACTGGTGTCATTGATTGTGACCAAAAATTAATTTGTTCTTTGTTGTGGACCTTTTCATCAGGAGAATCTCCATCAAGTGCAACATGGTGCTTCTGCACAATGTCCTAAAGGCAACAGGAACAAAAATTCACTCCAGTTCTCAGCAAATGCTAACTCCGAAATTGAACAGGAGAGATCAATTCAAGTCCTAACAATAACATTTAAACAAATAATAAGAGAGACCTTAGGGTTGTGGAAGGATATAATTAAAAGGCAGCCTCTTGAGAATGGAGTAAACTTTAGGTCTAAAAACATCCACTTTTAATAAAAAGAAATGTGTTGAAAAATGTAACCATTTCAAAATAATTCACCTTGGAAGAAAAACACTAGACTTTTAATTATTTTGCTCATTCTCAAGAAACTACCAAAAATAAATAGAGAGAGGGTAACAGGGGCTGCTCTAAAGGATTTTGTTTTGATTGTCCCTGTTCACTAGAATTTGGAAAAATCTAAGGATAAAGATGATTTTTTGTTCATATTTTTCAGAGAAGAAATTAAGGGCACAGAGATATCAGATGATATGTACCTGAGTGGTAATGTAGAGAATACAGTTGGTTTTGTCAGTTTGTATCAAAGATGATTTCCTATAAAACATTTTGTATTCTTTAAAGAATCCCTTGATAATATTTTAATGAAATGATTCCTGCTAAATATGGGGCAGTTTCTAAATTCTGGCCATTACTGAGGTTGAGGATTGAACCGTTTACGATAGAAGCAAGGATCTCCTTAAGTGAAACTATCTAGACTACTTTACAAGTCTGTCCAAATTATTTTTTAAATTATAATTTTGAAATTATTTTGGTTTTAAATGTTTAAAACATTGTCCAAAAAATTATTTACACTCTGTGATCTCACCCTTTTCTTTCCCAGTTGCATGGATTTGAGTCTTTCCTTTTCTTTGACAAGGTTAAGGGTTTATCAGTTGTATTTAATCTTTCATAGAAACAACTATTTGATCCATTGATTCTTTGTTTTATTTTTTGTCATGATCGCATTAATTTCTGCTCTCATCTTTAATCCTTATATGAGCTTTGGGCTTGATTTCTTATTGTAGAAATTTGAGGTTCACCATATGGTTGTTTATTTGAACTCACTCTCTTATCCTGATGTGAATGTTCCTAACTAAAAATTTCCCTCATAGGAACTGCTTTTATCATATCCCATAAGTTCTAGTATGTTGTACTGGCTTTATTAATTAACTTTAGAAACTGTCTAATTTCTTCCTTAATTTCATCTGTGATCCACTGGTTGTTCAGGAGGGTATTGATACACCACAGGCAAGTAAGATTCATCCCAAAGATGAAGAAATGGTTCAATACACACAAATCAATCAATATAATATGCATATTAAGAGAGCCAAGGACCAAAAAGTAGTTCTTTGAAATGAAGTCTGATGATCTACCCTTAAGACAAACCCTTGGGCTCAGTTAGACATTTTCCTTGGTCTATTTCCAAAACTGCCTATCCGCAACCCTTTATATACTCTTTCCTATGTGCCCTGAAAAGAAACTCACATACATTAGCTTGCATTCTGTAACTTAGCACAAATAGCATTATATATCAAACTTTCAATTTGATAAATATTAAATTAGTCAAATGTTTTAAATACCAATAATGAGATAATGATTATAACACTATATCTCTTCTACATAGTACACAAATTATCTTCCTCAGGATCACCTCACTGTTGACCATGAAGTCAAGATTTCAACATCTGTGATATATTTGAGAACATAGATTGTACAGGGATAAATGTGACTGAAGGGAAAGAAAGCATCCAACAGAACATAAGCCACTAATTAAATTGACACAGGATACTATGAGGTGACTATTCCTGCCTCAGAAAGGTGGAATTTGATAATAAGCCAAGTTTTTTAATGGCACAACTGAAGTTTAAAAAAAAACAGCACAACTGATAATTCACAAGTGGAAGCATAAGGAAACTAGAATGATTACCTACCAATTTTTGGAGAAGCAATGACTGAGAGTTACTCCTTTAGGTGTGATTCTAAGCATTCCCCCTTTCTATATGCATATGTGCATGTGAAGCATGGTGGAGTTCCCACATTACCAGCTAGTTCCCACATTACATCCCCACATGGAAAGAGCCCAATACTAGAGATCGAGTGCTAGCCAGAGACAATGACAGATACCAAGAATATGGTTAGGATAGTGGTAATATCCAATTTGATCTCTAGGTTGTAGTGGTAAGATCTAGTTTGGTATCTAGGTTGATCTAGTTTGGCCTGAACCAGTTTAATGTTGTCTGAACTCGTTTTACCATATATGAACCAGTCTAAGCCATATTGATCCAGTCTAAACCAGATTGATCCTGTTTGAGCCAGTTTGATCTGGTTTAGGTGGTTTGGTCTAGTCTGAACCGGGCTGATCCACTCTGAACAGGTTTGACCCAGTCTCAAGTGGTTTGGGCCAGTCTAACCCGGATTCAGCTTGAGCTGGTCAGAACCAGTTTGATCCGGCCCAAGGTGGTAGGAACTGGTTTGATTCAATTTGAGCCATTCAGATCCGGTCTAAACCAGTGATCTTGTTGGAACCGGCCTGAGCTGGTTTAATACGTTCAGTCTGAGGTTGTTCAATCAGGTCTGAACAGGTTTGATGTGGTCTGAAATTGTTTGATCTTGACTGAACCAGTTTGATGTGGTTGAGACTGGTTTGATGCGGTCTGAACTGGATTGGGCTGGTTTGATTCAGTCTGAACTGGTTTGAGCCAGTTTGATCCATTCAGTCTGAGGTCATTTGATCACATCTAAACAGGTCTGATATGGTCTGAAATTGATCTTGACTGAACCAGTTTGATATAGTTGTGGCTGTTTTGATGCAATCTGAACCAGTTTGAGCTGGTTTGAACCAGTTGGAACCAGTTTGCTCCTGTCTGAACTGGTTTTAGCCAGTTTGATCTGTTCTATCTGAAGTCATTTGATCGTGTCTGAACCGGTTTGAGGTGTTCAGAAACTGATCTCAACTGAACCAGTTTGAACTTGTTTGATCGTGCCTGAACCAATTTGATCTGGTCTGAACCGGTTTGAACTGAATCAACTGTGGGCACTATGACCAGACTCTATCTTAACCTGAAAACTGCAGACAGGCTCAGGCAAGGCCATCTCAAGAAAAGTGTGTGCCTCTCTGGGAGATAGATGTGTGAATAAAAATGTTCAAAGGAAAAAGCGAAAGGGGGTTTAGGGGAAAATAAAATAGAAAAAGAAAAATTTGATTAAAAAATTGGAAACAAAGCTTAAGTATATAGGGAATTGGGGTGATGGAGGGCAGGAGAAGAGAAAAACTGAGAATCAAGATATGTCATGTACAAATTCTTAATGTTGGTAATGTATATGTAAAATGTACCAACAAATAACTTAAAAAAGAAAGAATCCAAAAGTGGAATAACTATTCTTACTTCCTTACATAAAATGGACATAATATAGACACCTTCCCAAGCCAAATTGTCTTCCATTTACCTTGCTTTATACTAGCATTTCTCTATCCTTGAAAATCCCTGACATTTCTGTTTAGTGACTTTGTTATCCCTGTTAAACTTTCTCTCTCCACTATTAAACTTTAATTTCTGTCAGGCCAGTGATATTATCAGTCTTGGCTACTGTGATGAGCAGAAAAATGATTTCCAAAGATGTCCTATTCTAATCCACTGGAATAGAATATGGTACATTTCATGAAAGATATACACAAAGAGGACAGACAGAAGAAAGTTAATGAGCTCACGTTGAAAAAGGGAGTTTGGGGAGATTTTCAGATTCTAAAATAAGAAAAAGAAGTTTGAGGAATCAGCTAAGCACCACTGGTTTTAGAGTTCGAGGGATCAGTCTACAAGACAAGATATGTGGGCTGCTTAAATGCAGGAAGGAATAAGGATATTGAGTCATCTCTCCTATGAGAAAACAAACTTACTGCCACTTGATTTAGCCCAGTGAGGCCCATTTCTAACTTATGATTTTAGGAAATAGATGAAAATAAACTTTTTCTGGACTTATGGTACTTTTTATACCAGCAAGAAAAAAATAACATCACTATTAGGAGTTTTTCCTACCACTTGGTCAATAACATGCACATTTAGTCACTGTTAGGGTATAGTCACTGTTTGAAGCACTATTGTGACTGTACCTAACAAGGACTATGTTTGTGTGCATGTGTGTGTTGTATGTGCATAAACATATGTATTCTGTAATGGGCTAAAAGCACAATAACTTGGAATAATGGTGTCACAACTTAAGAGGACACAGAAAGTTACTAAGTTAATATGCACATGTGCATATACAGAAGCTAGATATGTATCTTTAGTAAGATAAATTATATCTAACATTGTATATAATATAAAATATATGTATTCCACAGAAAACTTGTTAGTGTTTTGGTTTAGGAACACAAAATTCCACATTTTTCAGAGGAAGAAAGTGCTGAAAGATCTTAACTACTATGACTTTTTAAAATCAATCA
>PVIC010009603.1:9394-45302 GCA_004025085.1 Thryonomys swinderianus
ATTCATTTATGTGCAAATGGATACACCTGGAGGACACACTAATAAGTGAAATAAATAGATCACAGATAGGCAAATTCCGGATCTTTTCTTTGATATGAGCACCTGTACATGCAAATGAGCTCTAGAAAGTATGACAGTTTTTGTAGAATGGGAAGTCTCCAAAGGAAATTTGGTGTGGGAATGTAATGAGGGGAAGGAATAAATATGATTCTGAAAGAAAATAAAAGAGCATGTATATAGGGGGTGGGGAGGTGTGGGTGGGTAGGGATATGGGTAAAAATGAGAATTAACTTGTGTCGTATATTGCTACAAATTCCCCAGTGTTATGTGAGATGTATACAAATTGTACCAATAAAGAATTCAATTAAAAAAATCAGGATTCCACTGAACAACACACAGGCACAGATAGAGGTCACCTCTGGTACGCCCAGGAAACAGAAGAAAAGATAGAGGGCTAGTAGGGAAGGGAGGGCCGCAGGGGCCTTCTGAAAGGCTGGCTGGACCGAGCCTTCAGTGAAAACGAGTCAGTTCCAACTGGAGTCATCGGGTAAAGCCATAGGCTCATGTGGGGGTGACGCACACCTGTAATCCTGTGCTCTGAACTTTCCAGCCCAGCCGGGGCAATTCAGCAATGTAGGGAGAGATCCTGTCACAAAACAAAAAAGAAAAGATGCAGTGGGGATGCCGTTCAGCTAGGGGAAAAAAGAGAAAGGCTGGTTCTTTTCGTGGGGTCCCCAAGACGCTCTCATGAGTCTTTCCCGGTCTTCGACAGTGGCCTTAACCAGGAGGTCAGAGGCGGAGCCTCGACCCCGCAGGGCCCCCAACCGCCCCTCCGGCTTCACCACAGGACACTTCGTCTTGAATCTGACAACTTCCACCAGTGGGACCAAGAGTAAAACTAACCGCGGTTTTACGGTGAAGCAGTAAATAACGAAATGCTGTTCACTTTCATTCCAGGTCCTCCGTCTCGATGGAAATGAATATGTATTTTTTCCTTGTTGAGACTTTTCATTAATAATGAGCCAAATGAAAAAAATCGTATCATATATTGAAAATGCATGATTTTATTTATCACTTCTCTTCTATTTCATCTTCCTGCTACTCACATTTTAGAAAATGGTTTGGCAGGCTGGGTGCTCACCGGCCGTCAGCTCATATTAAATTGATAAATATTCCCCATGGCTGTGGTCACAGGTTCTGCTGTCAGGAAAAAAAAAAAAAAAAACCACTCAGGCAGCATTGCATCTTTATGTGCTAACATACGAACTTCGCATTTTCAAAGGTGGCGTTTTCCAAATAGCTGAAATCCAGCAGCTAGAGTGTTTGGCGCTCGGGCGCTGACACGACCCCGGCCTGCACCTCCGCACTTGTGCCTGAGGAAGCAGAACTTTCCAGCGTGCAGTCGCCTGACTCGATTTTGCAGTCTTCTAGCAAGGTCCACAATTTCTAGCCTGTTTTAAAACCTGAACTTCAGTTTTCTCTGCACAAAATGCTGCTCTGATTGAGCCTCAGTGGCGGGTTCTCCATGCTGCGTCCCTGGCAAGCAGTGTCGTCAAACTGTCCAGAAAGCTCAAAGAGTCTGTTTTCTACTATAAAGACAGAAGAAATAAATAAATAAACTTGGTGTTTGAAAATTCATCTTATTTTAAAGGCTTACTAAGGACTATATTAAGCTCCCCACTCTGCTTCTCCTGATTGTCCCAATGCGACAGGAGCCAATTTTTAAAAACTACATGAGTAAGACTGGCACCTTAAAAACATTATTTTACGACAAATTTCTTGCTTGTACTCCTTTTCCTATATGCCTAATAATTTCCATTAAAATATTAGAAACTATAAATGTATTTTCTTATACAGTTATTTTAATTAGCCCATTATTTGTTGACTCCTGTGTTTTTCAAAGTCGGTATAACTTTACTCATTATTTTAACGTTATTTAAACTTCACAACCATGCAAGGGGTTGGACCAGCCAAGCAGTGAGATACTGCGTTGCTATAAAATGTCTTGTTACCCAGAATTATCCAAGGCTTATTCCCAGGTGCAGTGAGAAACAATGAAATAAAAGGCAAGCGTTGGGGAGCCCGTAAGCTTGGATGAATGGGATTGTAAGCCACAGAAGAAGCAGAGGTTAAAGGTTTATTGACATGGAGGGAACAGAATGAGCACAAGCCCCAGGGATGTACGACTTCCACGCAGGGAAGGGGAGACCAGGCCCGAGAGGTCCCCCCGGATGGTGTGGTCCTCTGCTCCACAGCAGCAGAAACAGGGAGGCCTGGGTGACGAGGAGCCGCTCAGGGCTAATGATCCGACCCTAAACCTGTACAGGGGGCTGGAACTCGATGTGCACGAAGAGTGATGGACACGTACATTTAAAAGAAATGCATTGCTAAAACAGACCTATTAGCGTGAAGCCCCTTTAAAATAAAATTCCTGCTCACCCAGACACGATTATGGCATCCTCCGTGCCACTTGCAGAGCCAGCCCTGGAAGTTCTCTCTCCCGGGTGTCCTTAGTTGCATTGTTGTGGCTGTGCTGACATTTTGAGCGGATTCCTGGTCGATTTATCTTCCGTGTTCAGCTCGTCTCTGGGGAGCGACCAGAAGTCACGCGGTGCCAGAGCACAAGGACACCCCAGCCTGGCTTCCTGTTGGATGGCACTCGGCAGCGAAAATGTACCACCCATGAAACAGGGCTTCTGGAATTGTTTCAGAAAATGTGAGAATGAAAAGATACGTGTGCGCAAAGCAAAGAGGAGGATTTTAAGAGTCAGAGGCTGTAGGACTCAGCTCTGCTCGAACAGGAGAAAGAAATCTCAGACGGTCCGGCCTGCGTGAGGTCTTCCAACTTTTCCCATCGGCTGTGCTGGGGAAGGTCTTCGTCCCACCCAGGGCTCAGAGTGTTCGCAGAGAGCCCACGACCGGACTGGAAAATCCCTAATGCAAGACTAACCCACAGTGAACTTTGTGTCCCTGGTGGAAGTAGGTTTAGGGCAAAGAGCAAACTCAGTAAATAATAAAAGAGCAACTCTGTAAAGAAGTAACAAATGATAAAGAAATGCAGGAAATTTCAACTTCACTAGGCACCTTCAGGGAGAGTAACCCACTTCCTGACAAAGATGGATATCTCTACAGAAACTAGGAAAATAAAATACAGCAATGTACTGGCCAGAGCACTGAAAGGGAATTACCAGGATGATGGGGAGTGAAAAGGATTCTTAAGATCACCATCAATCAAAACATGAGGAAATAGCAGAAACTGAAACCTTTCGGTCCAAGGATGAATCGCTACTTGCCTCCTTTTTTCTCTTCCCTTCTGCTAACCTAATTTCTTGTCTATTCACTTAAAATGTTATATGGTCTACTTAATATTCAAAGTTATGGATCAGTTCTGGTAGAACCAACAAGCATAAATACTGAAGGACAGTTTTCCTGAATAGGAAGAGGAGAAAGAAGATACACTAGTGTTCATTAGGCTCGAAAAGAAGCAATTAATTTCATTCTTTATTTCCTCTGTCACCCAGCACGTAGAGATTTTTCTTCCTGCAGCTCTCTTGGTCAATAGGGGAGGCTGTTGCAATTCTTTGTTTTTAAATTTTTATTGGTAAGTGTTCACAGTAAATAATGGTCGCAGGCACTGTAAAACGTCAGTACATGTGCACAACACATTTCATTTCTTCGTATGTCTCTTCCCCTTCCTGTCTTTCTCCCTACCTGCTTCTCTTGGTCTTTACACAATTTGCAAAAGTTCCATTTTATTTTATTTTTGAAAACAGAGCTGCACATGGTTTGGGGGAAACAACAGCTGGGTATAAAACTTTTTCACCTGCTGTAGCTCCCTGTATAATCAACACTTGCTGTTTGCTTTTTTTAATCCTTTGCTTCAGACATCACACATAGAACATGAAAAAGGGACCTTGTTCATTTAGTATTTTCTGTTCTAATTGTACACTGTTTCTGAGTTTGAGGTACTAGGAGAGTTAAAGAACAAAGCTTCAACCCTGACTTATTGGAACAAGAATGACTTTCAGAACCATGAAAAACTGTATCTCCCGAATTCATCTTACATGGGTGTTTCACAGCAGCTATCATCTGATAATAAAGTCACACCCATGTTTGTTTTTGAGTTGAATTTCCAGGGATGCAGAGAACTTTAAGACCCACGTGGTTGCTGTGATGATCATGTGGCTATTTATCTCCTGTTTGTAATTTGCACCCTTAGATAGCCCTTCAGCACATGGTTTAGAGAAGCAGAGAGAATTAAAAACAGCAAAGGAGATACAATACAAATATTTGAAAATACATTTGTTAGTACAGCCCTGGCAAAAGCTGGAAAATACATTCATCATGCTTAGTGTTTTTGGACTCCTTAGAGACACCTGCTCCTACAGCCAGCTTCTCTGACAAATGACATTCACTCTCGAGGCTGCCTCAACTCAGGATATGACTTATGTGACACCTGCAGGAAGCACACTGTGTGCCTTTGAGTCCATGACATTGTAGGGGAACTAATCATATTAGAAGAAATGAAAAACCAGCCAAGTAGGCTTAACTGGGTCTCCAAGACTTCCTGGCTCATGCTCCCACTTCCATCTGCCTATGAAGTAGGGGAGGGTGGGGATCTTTTTAGGGTAAACATACTTTACATAGGGAGAAATTGAGACTCAAGTGTTTAAGACTCCCTAAACTATGTAACAAGTTTTGGGGGAGGCCTGTGATTTTTAAAGAGTTCTAGACTTCAATCCATCATCATAAAAAGTTATGCATCCTGAATATTTGTATGCTGGCTACCAGTCCCATTCCAGTTGAAAAAAAAATAGATCAAAAATATACTTTCTTTAAAAGTTTGTGTCCCTGCGGTAACCCAAAAATATTTTAAGAAACAAAATAGGTTACCTTTGAACATAAGAATATTTGTCACACTGTATTCTTCTTCTGAATCATGTAGTGAGTCTTAACATTATCTCATTAATCCTTTCAAAGTCAGCCATGGGCACCAAGCGAATCTGACACTGTCAGCTGCAAATCTGGCTGAGCCACGTGGCCGCATAGCACTCAGGACCAGGAATAGACCCTTTATCTTCAGGGTCTTGACCCCAAGTTTTAGATCAAACCCCAATCCAATATTAGCATGCTATATGCATCACACAGAGAGCACACTTGGGCCACAGCAGAAGTGTGAGGACACCAGGTTTGCCCTTTGGAAGAAGAATCAAACTAAAGAGAGACAAAGCACTGGGCATTGTGCTACAAGCTTGACATCTCAGCACTCTGGGAAGCTGAGGAAGGAGGGCTGTAACTTGAGCCCCAGCCCAGGCAACTTAAAGACTTAGCCAGACACAGTCTTAAAATAAAAAAGCTAAGGCCGGAGATACAGCTCAGTGGTTCCGGCGCCTCCCTAGCAAGCACAAGGTCCTGAGTTCGATCCCGGTAACCACATAAAATGCTGGGCATGGTGGCTCACGCCTGTTATCCCAGCACTCAGGAGGCAGAGGCAGGAGGATTGCTGAGTTCGAAGCTTGCCTGGGCTACATAGTGAGCTCAGGGCCAACCTGAACTACAAAGCGAGACCCTGCCTCTAAATAAATAAATAAATAAATAAATAAATAAATAAAGCAAGCAAAAACAATAAAGGTGAAGCCACACCAGAAAGGAGTTTCCCTGAAAACCGTCACAGGTTATCTCTTCTGTCACAAAGCACAGACCAACCATGAGAAATGCTTTTCTCATACAGTGCATGGTATATTCTCAACAAGATGTTTTATAACAAATAAATGGGTGGTTTGCCTAAATCCTTCACATTATAAGATAAATTTTGTTGTGATGGAACATTTGTGGCATTAGTTATATACCACTGCATAACAAATCACCCCAAACTCTGTCCCTCAGAACAACAAACACTGACATTCTCATGGTCTCTGGGGATCAGGAACCCAGGGGGCAGCTAATTAACTCTTCTCAAGGTCATTCAAGGTGGCTCACAGGGGACAGTTAAAGGTGTCAGCAGGGGCTGTGGAGTCTTGTGCAGAATCTAATGGACAAAGATCTGAGCTTGCAGGGGTGGATTAAGGCAGAGCTCATTCTTGTTCCTTTATTGGCCAGACACTGTCCAAGGTCTTGCCGCAGGGGTGTCTCCAGGACAAACTATGACACGGCACCTGCTTCCATCCAGAAGGAGGCTCCCAAGACAGAGCTGGGGCACTTAGGTAACCAGCTCGTGAAAGGGGCATCTTATTACCCCTGCTGAGCTCTGTGCAGGTGAACGGAGTCCCTGACTCTATGCCACCTGGGGTGGATGGTCCATTTCACACAGTTCCAGCACCAGAAGACAGGACCATGAACTGCTCTTCTGTTTCCATTTTCTTTAATAGAATTTTCACATATAAATGTTAGATGGAAGTTATCTGTTATTTTTGTACTATCTTTTCCAGGTTTTGCTCTCAAGGTTTTTGGCTCTAATTATAAAATTCAGGTCTGTCATTTTTCTCCAACCTGTCTTCTTTCTATCTCCCTTGCTCAAAATCATTTTATTTTCCAGTCTCCTCAGTGTTGATATTATATGGAATAATTGTCTACTGCAAAATTAAAATCAAGATGTCTGTCTCTCTTATTACTGTAGCCCCCTATGGTTTGAAGGATGAGCCTTTTCCAGATATAAGGAGCTTTTGAGGTGATAGGGAATCTCCGCGTAACATAGAGATTTTTTTTAAACTTCAGCAGGTGCTGCAGAGGTGACATGCAAAAGCATGTCATTTTTCAAATAACAAAGAAATTGGAGAAGCATCCTGAAGCCCTCCTGAGCCCCAGGGTGAGACAGTCACTTGGGGTCTGCCCGGCGCCCTGGCCAGTCACTGTGTGACCGTCACTCACACACACCAGGCGACTCTGTATGGAGCCCCAGCCTCAGGGAACACCTTTCTTCTCCAGAAAGGAGACATCTCCTGTCAGAGCAAGACACAGGGAGATGCAGGCACAAGTGGAATTCACACTAGTGAGCTCACAGGTGCAGGTAAACAGAGAGAAAATGAATGCAAACAGAAAGCGCTTGCTGAGGCCACCTGAGGACAGGAACTCCCCTGGTAGGAACTGATGGAGACAATAAATAAAATGAAGGTCAGACATTCTCGCTGTGATTATGATGTGTAAAACAGCCTAAAGCTCATCTGTGTTGTCTCTTCCCCACGTCACAGACACACAGACACACGAAGGCACATGCACACATAACCAAACCCAACACACTCACACGTGCACACACACCATTGTGCAGAGTGGAGAACAATCCAAAGCACAGACGTTAGAAACTGCGGAGCTGAACATTTTCAATCAAAGAGAGCTCTCACCGATGCTGACCCTTCTCTAGCCACACGGGAGAGAGCTGCCTTCTCAAAGCTGGGCCACGGGATGTGGGAGAACTAGGTGTGACTTCGAGCCATGACTATGAAGAGGTTGAATCAACTAGAAAAAACAAACTGGACCTGGACTCCAAGCGCCTCATGGTCAGATGTAACCGTCACACTCCAGGCTATGGTTTTATTAATGAACGTTGTTAAATCCCAGCTGGAGAGAACTTGGGGCTGACAACCATGGCTGTCAGCTTCTTGTCTGTTAAAGGGACTTCTGGGACTCATTTCCCATGGGTAAAGAGCCACGGCTGCCCAGTCCTGCTAGGGCACAGGAGCTTTCTATCTCAAGAGGGCAAAAGGAACTTTCCAGAACCTTCTCGCCCTTTCCAGAACCTTCTCGCCCTTCCAGAATTGTCTCACAGGTGCTGCTCATTACACGAACAGGCTCACAAGCCCCACTGCCAGCAGCAAACTCAACCTTCACATCTTAAATTTAATTTTATTTGCAGCCCTTAGTTAAAATTACCATACTGTGTTCTTGGAATTAATAAAGTACCAGGGAAGAACACTTGCATTTTAAATAAATACTACTAAGGTGACATGGTTACAGATAATTTCATTTTCAATTGCACCTCTGATAGGCGACATGACATAGCAAGATCGGAAAATGAAACAAAATTGCTTGGAAGCTGGCGAGGTCCTCTGGCGAGATAAATAAACTGACTCCAGCCTGATGGTTTCATTTTCAGTCCCCCAGTGTAATTTGATTAAAATACCATGCCATGGAAAATTTTGTTTTAATGGGGAAAAAAAAAAAAGGCTGTGAAAGTATTTTTGTGGTATTTCAACTTCTACCTCTTTTTTTTGCTTTTTCAAGACAGGGTCTCACTTTGTAGTTCAGGCTGGCCCTGAGCTCACTATTGATCCAAGCAAGCCGCCGCGAACTCAGCAATCCTCCTGTCTCTGCCTCCCAAGTGCTGGGATGACAGGTGTGAGCCACCACATCCGGCATTTCTACCTCTTATTTTGGTAAAGGTTTTTCTGTCTGTCATTCCCACACTTTATTTACTGGCTATATTATTCTTTAAAAATATCATTAATTAGTTTTGAAATAGTAGAGTGTTGGGATTTTTTTTTTTTTTTGGTCTTTCTACACCCCTCTCAAGGCAAGATCTTAGAGCTCCAGATTGGTTACCCTGCCCATCTCTAAATGGAGAAGTCGAGGCCAAATCAGGGAGCATATGCAAATTCCCAGGCCATCTTGCATTTCACCTCAGGAAGGTAGAAGTATAGGGCTTGCCAGTACAAAAGGGGGGATTGGGGGGACTCCTGCAAGCCTTGTACACTCAGCAACAGCACGAGAAGCCCCTCCAAAATCATTTATCTTGTTCTGCCCACATCTTTACGATAATCTTCCTGAGGGAAAACAACACATTCATTAGTGAACAGACCAGATAAAGAAAGAGAGGTGACATTGCACAGAAGCTGTTTTTCCAGGCCAGTGTTTGTCCCCCTGCACCCTAAAACTCATGTGAAATCCTGACCACAAGGTGGTGGTGTTCAGGTTTGGGCTTTGAGAGATGAGTAGGTCATGACTCCAGTGGCTCTGGGATGGCAGAAGAGCCACAGACATAGCCTTCCTCACCCTCCTCACCTGAGAATAGGGCTGGCTGGGACTCCACCCAGGCCTGGGTCTGCCGAGTTTCCACACTCCAGAACACAAATGTCTTCATGCGGCTCAAACCTCCCTGCCGCAGCTGGCTCTGGCACATTCGTGAAGGCCCCTGTGCTCAGACCTAGACTCCAGCACCTGGGGACATTGAGAGAAGATGGAACCTGTCAGAGGCGGAGCCAGCAGAGAGGAAGTGAGGTCACTGGGCTGTGGCCTCTGAGGGAGACACTGAGACCCAGCCCTCTTTCCGAGCACGCTGGCCACTCTGAGGTGAACAGACCTTTTCTGCGGCTTGTGTGCTGTCTCCACAGACGGGAGGAACGGGCCCAAGTGACTGTGGACTGGAAGCTCTGATGCTCAACAACAGACCTTTCTTCTCTTAAACTGATGAAGGAAGGAATGTTGTCACAGTAATGGAAAACTGATAACCATACCACCCAGACTGACTAAGATGAGTTGTACATATCTGGGGACCATGGGTTTGAAGAAACATTGTAGGAAGGTATGGGACCAACTCTGGGCTGTATGAATCTGGCCAAAAGGAATAGGCAGAACATTCTAGAAGTACTGCAGTGCTGCTGTGGCAACAGCTGAGGCTTTCCTTGGTGTGTCATGTCAGAGATGTTGCTTTGATCTTTACCTCTGCTGCTGTCTCTTCATTCTGCCTTCTTTCCTTTACAGGATTCACCCCTTTGGAACCAAAACTTCTCTTTTCATGTTCTATTTGGCAAACCATTCAAACTGATAGGAAATGTCTGCTCCTAGGAAGCCCTGCAGCAAAAACGAACATATTCTGTAGCATAAAATCTCAGCCTCGAACAGTCAGTCCTACAGCTGCCACATGAATCAAAAAACTATTATTGAGAGAGTGAGAAAAATACCATCTCTCTCTGAACAGTCTTAAAGACTGAAGTAGTTCCAGTTCCCAGCCAAGGTGCTCCTACATTCGTTTCACTACAGTGGAGGTGGAAGACTGGATGGCTCTATGCCCAATTATTTCTCACAGTTCTGGAGCTAAAGTTCCAAGACCAAGGCAGAGTGGCTCTGTTCTTGGTGGAGGATTTCTTGGTGGCTGCTGATGGCTCTTTGCTGCTGTTTCCTCACCTGCAGCACACAGAAGAGACCCCTAGAGGGGCCGCTCCCTCACCACCTCCCAAGGTTCCACCATCAAACACTGGGGTCAGGGCTTCCGCATGTAGCTGTTACGGAGACACAAACATACTGAGACTCCTAATACTGCCACGAGCCCCCATCTGCTCCCCCACAAAAGCCTTTTTGTGTTCTCACTTGCAGTCATATTATCATTGTCCAGCTTGTCGTCTATTCATTCTTTCCTCTTGAGTAAAATTCCACATGGTACCATCATGATTTTTGTTGTTATTTTTTAGTAGATTTTCTTACTAAAAATTTCTTTCCACTAACACATCTCAAAAGCCTCCTTTCTCCAGTCTACCCATGCATTTCATTTCCCAGTGGCATTATTCTCTTTCTACTCAGCAAGAAGCGATTTGTGCATTATTCATAGACAGAAACTTGTTCAACAAGGGAAACATCAGCCAGGTCTACGCCCCTGCGTCCAAGTCTCTGATGCATGTCAACACTGGGATTCAGAGTCCTGACTCAGTAATCCCACTTCAAAGAATTCATCTTAAGTAATCAGCAGTGTATCTGCAGTTGTACAAGCTGCTCCACACAGATTACCTACACCAATAAAAATTCTGTAATAACACAAACACTGAGTCATCCCAGAATGCCTCCACCAGAGGCAGCGCTCACGTGGATAACAATGATGTCTCTGACAATAAGCAAAGTTTCTGAACAAGACAACTAAGTTCAAATGAAGAATGCGGAGTTTTAAATGACTGAAAAACAGAAATGCCAGTACTAAGAGACGGGTGGAGGGAAGAAAAAAGGGCAAGTGAGTGACAAAAGAAGGATCATTGTTACGTGGGTATGTGTGCTTATAGAAGAAGTGACAAAGGTCTTTGCAGCCACAAGTTTTAAAAAATATTATTTATTTATTACTATGAGTACCTGTTTGCAATACATAATGATTTCATCCCTGTGAGAAGTTGGTAAGTTCCATGACCCCCTTCTACCACTCCTTGCTCTTTCTGTGTCTTTATTACAGGTTTGGATAGATGCTTGGTGTACAAGACAGGGCAAAGAATTTCCCTTCAAATTTTAGAGCTTCCTGTGTTGTTCATGTTTTCTAACTCAATTTCTTTGACTTTAGGTGCATGAGTTCAATATAAATTTAAAATAATAAATATACTTGAGGACTTTTTGGAAATAGGACTAATGACTGTTTTTTCATGTGTGTGCTCTTCAAAAAGAATTATGAAGTGATGCGAACCCGGATTTATGTTCTTTTGTGAAAAACTAAACACCGACACTTTCATTAGTGATCTTGGTTGTTATATTTTAATATCATAATATGAAGGTTAAATTAAAGGAGAGTGTTTGATAACACTACCGTGGCATTTGTCAGCTGATTCATATTTGGTGATTACATATAAATATACAAAAACAATTCCTGGCTTCAGCATTAGAGAATAATTTAATATCCCCTATAGTCTGCTGGGGTTATGCATTCAGCAATCAGTTCCTTTTTGTGAACTGTTTATTCACCTGTAATAAAGTACAATATTATTATTTATTTTTTTATTTTTTTTGCTTTTTGAGACAGGGTCTCGCTTTGTAGTTCAGGCTGGCCCTGAGCTCACTATGGTGCCCAGGCAAGCCGCTGCGAACTCAGCAATCCTCCTGTCTCTGCACAATATATTTTTAATTTATTTTAACTCAGACATTCACAAATTTTAGAAATTCCAAATGCCACCAATTTGTATTTTGCATGAGATGAGAAGTAAATTCACCAGCTATGAAGAGGATGCAAGATTAGGTGAATTATCACTTTTGAAATCATAATAATGCTAAAGTGAATTTCCTGAGTAGAAAAATTGTCCCCCAAAGTTGAAAGAATTCATCAAGGGAAATAGTGCCATGAAAGATAGATCATTTGACCAGAAACCAGGGGAGACTGCTGCACGCTCATTCTTCCACTGAGTCCACAGCACGACGCAGACACTCTGTGCAGTGCCGCCGTCCTTACTCTGCAATAGTCACGATTGCACTGGAGTAAAAATAGGAGGAAGGCCGGGCGTGGTGGCTCACGCCTGTCATCCCAGCACTCAGGAGGCAGAGGCAGGAGGGTTGCTGAGTTTGAGGCTTGCCTGGGCTACATAGTGAGCTCAGGGCCAGCCTGAACTACAAAGCGAGACCCTGTCTCAAAAAAAAAAAAAAAAATAGGAGGATGACCAGTTATTAGAAACTAAAAAATTTAGCTCCATATTTATATAATTGTGGCTGATAAAACTTTATAGAGTGGGGCCAGAGGGTTAGCTCAGTGGTTCCGGCGCCTGCCTCGCAAGCGCAAGGTCCTGAGTTTGATCCCCAGTAACCACACATAATGCTGGGCGTGGAGACACGCCCACCAACAATCAACACCGCATACTACAATGCCGGACGTGGTGGCTCATGCCTGTCATCCCAGCACTCTGGAGGCAGAGGCAGGAGGATTGCTGAGTTCGCGGCGGCTTGCCTGGGCACCATAGTGAGCTCAGGGCCAGCCTGAACTACAACGAGAGACCCTGTCTCAAAAGCAAAAAAAAAAAAAAAAAATTATAGAGTCAATATTTCTGTTTTTAAGCCAAATTTTAAAAAATTACATAATTCCTGAATATTTTAGGAAAGAGGACTGAAGATTTCCCTCAACTCAGTTTGAGAATTGCCAGACATGACAGACCCTTCTTTCCTCAAGCACCTAAATGCCAGTCTCACACACCTGCCGCCCTACAGCTTCTTGTCTGCCCGTGTCCAGTGCTGGGCCTTTGACGTCGTCCAAGGTCACCTTTAGGAGCCCAGAAATGATGCCCCCAGGCCTGATCTCTTTCCTACTCTCCTGACCTGGAGATCCTCACCGCCACCTTCCGTTTTCCCCAGCTTGTCTGTAACCTGCACCCTCTCGAGGCCAGGCCGCCGTCTTACAGCTTGAAGCTGTAGCATCTTCTACTTGGTGGTTTCAATATAATAGTAACAGAGTCCCCACTCCACCTTCGGCTTTATCCTCCTCTTTGCCCAGCCACAGATAGTACAGCATGACTACTTTGTTTAGCATGTAACCAATTAAGAGTAAATTTCAGTGTTTCACAGAAAAGCACAATTCTTTCATTACATTACTCAGTAATTCTTTTTCAGAAACAACATACACACATTCCCACGTGTCTTGCCAAGCAACGCATTTTCTCTATAGTTCCAACATCCAATAAATGTTAGGCTGGGCCTAAAAGGTGTGATTGATTCACAGAGCAGTTCTGGGCTCAAGGGCACTGAGATGAAAGCTGTGAAGGCTGCCTACCCTAGGACTGGTTAGGATAAAAAGACAGAAAGATGCTGTTAGAACCCCACTTGTTTCTGCTTCCTCTGTGATGCCATCCTGCCTTGAAGCCAGCTGATTATGGACTGAATCCTCTACAAACTGTCAGCTAAATAAAACATCTCTCCTTTCGCTTTGAGTGCTGAATAGCTGGTCTCACCAATGAGAAGACTAAGACAACAATATATAAGATGAAACGCTCTCGGATATCTATCTTTATCTGTGACATACTTAAAGCTTATTTTGTAAGAAATTGAAGTAACAACAATAATTTCCTTTGAGCCGGGCGTGGTGGCTCACGCCTGTCATCCCAGCACTCGAGAGGCAGAGACAGGAGGATTGCTGAGTTCAAGGCTTGCCTGGGCTACATAGTGAGCTCAGAGCTAGCCTGAACTACAAAGCGAGACCCTGTCTCAAAAAAACAAAAAACAAACAAACAAAAAATAATTTCCTTTGGATCAGAATTCTCATCTTTTCCTTTTATCAAAACTTACTTGATTTCTATATTTTAATGTGTGGTTTATAAGAAGCATTTAGTATAATTTATCATTTCATTATACCTGAAAACATATGTCACTGAGTATTCAATCCACTCATATTTGATGCAATTCCTTATGTGTTGGGATTTTAGTCTAGTATGTTAATAACTGTTACAGTTCATCCTGTCCTTTAAAGGTACTTTTAGTTTACATTCTTCCTAATGTGTTTTGTTTTTTAATGATCGGACACATTAAAAAATAATTGCTTTCCCTTTCATATATTCAATAAGTGTGTATATCTTTGTACTTTTGTGATTTTCCCGAAAAACACAGCACATATCCTAAATTCATTAATTATATACCCATGACCATATAAATGGACACACAAAAATACACACACACACACATACTGCAGAGATAAGACCAAAGGCCCAACACTACTTTAATTCCATGTACCTTCTCTGAACTTTATGCTATTATCAAATATTAATTCTCTTGGGCCAGAGATTTAGCTCAGTGCAAGTGCAAGGTCCCTGGTTTGATCCCCAGTAACCACATAACACAATGTTGGGCATGGTGGCTCACGCCTGCAATCCCAGCACTGTGAGGCAGAGGCAGGAAGATTGCTGAGTTCGAGGCTTCCCTGGGCTACATAGTGAGCTCAGGACCAACCTGAACTACGAGGTAAAACCTTGTCTCCAAAAATATAATAATAATAATACTCTTCACTGTAAATACATTATGTTTATGTATAAATATCTGCGAGTGATCTATATCAAAACTAGAAATGAGTATCAATTTACTTAAACTAGGAGGGAGGTACGTGGTTCTAATCCTGAGGGAGGAGGATCTCATTTCAAACCTAGCCTGGGCAATTTTGCAGCTTACTGAGATCCTGTATCAAAATGGAAAAATTTAAAAGAGCTGCAGAGCAAATGCCTTAGTTTTAATACCCATTACTGAGAAAGAGAGAGATAGAGACAGATGGCAAGGGAGAGAAACAGAGAGAGACAGAGATGGAGAGAGAGAGCGCAAGATAGAGAGATAGGGGCAGAGAAAGAGACACAGAGACAGAGAGGGGGAGAAAATCCATCTACAGAGATAGATTCACTCTCTAATGAATCCCTCCATTTTAGCCTGTGATCACTTCTTTCTCAAGCCAGGACATCAGTCTTTCCTCTAGACACGGTGTTTTGGCTCCAGTCTTGTTTGGCTAACAATGTATCCATTCTAATTTTCCTTTTGACAAAACATGTTTCTTCACGTTGGATCTTCGGTGAGACGTCTTCCCTCCCGGGGTCTCCCAGACTCCTCAGATTTCATCCTGTCATCATTTGCTCCCATCGATCTAGCAGGAAATTGGCAGCTTCTCTTGTTGAACCTGAGCAGTTTCTTTTTCTTTCTCACGTGAGCACATTCTTTCTGTTTCAGCTTTTCCACTGTTGCATGTGATGTCTGCAGTGCATTGTGGGAAGATGTCCTCCCTCGGCCTCTTAGTCACTTCTTACATCTTTGACTCGGTAACTAAGCGGTTTGAAGAAATTGTCAACTGTGAAACCCTCAGCTCCTGTGTCTGTCCCGTTACCGTGTTCCAGGGTTTCAAGACAAGAGGTCGTTCACACCAGTCTGTCTTACGATGTCCCTCTGAGTGCTTCTTGCTCTTGACTTTGCACACATCACGGTACATTTTTTTAAATATTTATTTTCTAGTTTACTAAGCCTCTTGGCCTAGACACAGATTCATGATTTGTGTCTTCTACCGCCATTATCTGACCCTGCTGTTTACACTCCCTTGTCTGTACTCTTTTCTGTTTCTTCTATTTGATTTTGTCTTTGCCAATATTTTTATTGAGTGCTTCGTATAACGCTTGACATGCTTTGCAGGCGAGATGCTTAGGGTTCCTGATCGCTTTTGTCTAGTCAGAGATCACTGTAACTTCAAACCGAGTTACTTCCTTTGTCAAACATGTCTTATTTCATATTCACAGTGGCTTCTCAACTGTGACTTTCACACACACCTGGGGCTGATATGAACCTCTCCTCCGTGGTGAAGACAGTGAATTCTCTGAACTAGAATCACCATCTTTCTATTTTTATAACTGGAGAAGGCCCTCCCTGGTTTCTTAGCAGTTCCAACAATCTTGTGGAATCGAGATGTACCTCAAGGCTAGAAGATGCATCAAATGTCATATTTAACTCTTGGAACTCCTTCTCCCGGTTCTTGCTTCCAAAAGTTTTGATGTCTTGAAAAGCTTTAATGTCCTTCATATTTTGTATCAAGTGGCCCAACTTTTCTGTACAAATACAGGAATACTTTTCATCTGAATAGAAAACGGGCACTTGTAAGAGTCCCTACATTATAGCTTAACGTTTAAGTGAGAAATCTGAAGTCAACACTTCCAGAGTGGCTAGAACACATTTATGTTTAAGGAGCTCTGCATATTATATCTTCTCTGTTGATTAAATATTGATAGCAATAGCAATCATAATTATAAGGAGTTAAACCTCCCTTGACCCACAGGACCTTATGCTTAGTGAAATAAGCCAGATAAGAAAAATATTACATGATGTCATTTATATGCAGACTACATTTCAAAAGGTCAAATATATAAAGATAGAGATTAAATAATGGTTATGAGATGGGGTGAATGGAAGGCACACAAAGTATAAGAAATATAAGGTGCATATTACACGGGGGATCTAGATAGTACAATTATATTGTATTAGGGATTGATGTTAAATAAGATGGCTTTAAACATGTAAAAGTGAGGAAGAGGCTATGTCTGCACTATCATTTTTTTTTTCTCACTCACAGAAGTACCTTAAGATCAAAAGTGGATAAAATGCCAGGCGTGGTGGCTCACGCCTGTCATCCCAGCACTCGGGAGGCAGAGGCAGGAGGATTGCTGAGTTCGAGGCTTGCCTGGGCTGCATAGTGAGCTCAGGGCCAGCCTGAACTACAAAGTGAGACCCTGTCTCAAAAAAAAAAAATTTAAAAGTGGATAAAATACAGCAGAGGAGAAGATGCAGCTAGAGTAAGAACTGAAAAAATCATACTGGGTGCATCTAAATCCCGAATAGCCTTCGCTCCAGAGTGACCTTTACCACTTGAATAGCTCAAAGATACAAGGACAAGGTAAGAGTGTATTTCTAGATGCTTTCTTGGAATCACATAGCGGTAATTTTTCCTGATTAAAAGTAATAGAACATTTTACATTGCATTAAACGAAGTCGAATTTGAAATTTATCCGTGAAATGGGGCACGAGAAAGTGGCTTTCATTTTAAATATCTCTAACGTCCTACGTGTGTCCGTGGCTTCCGGAGCTCCCGTCACACCCAGGTTTGGGGTAATGTTCAGTAGAGCACGTCTGGGGTTCCGATCCGTCGTCCTCCTGCAGGATCGCTGTCTCGGGGTCTCTGCCCCGAGCACGTCAGCGCCCAGAGCGTCCGTGGACGGCGCCCGGAGTCGCTCAGATAATCCCAGCAGGAGGAAAACCAGCAGCGCCCCCTCTGCTCAGCGCCCGGACAGTCTCCGGATGGTGTCAGAACGTTTTGCAACGGACTCCCTGTTGCTTTAAATCCTGAGGGGGCAGACAGTCAGGCACTTCCTGCTCACTAGATGTTAATGATGTAGGTTGTACAATTCCAAACATCCACCAGATAATGAGATCATCAAAATAAGACACCCGGAGAGAAAATTTCCCAGTTGACGCCTCTGCAGACTTCTGCAGCTCCTCTCCTGTCGGGCCCCTCACAGCCCCTGGCCCCCACATTCTGCTTGGACACCCCCAGGGCGAGGGAATGTTTCCAGCCAGACGTGCGGTGCCTGCCTAGCTCCCATTTGGTCTCCAAACCAAACCTGCTCTGTCTTATCATTTACAAGCTTTGTAGTTGGACAGTTAACTCCTGGGCACTGCCTTATGCTGTAGATATCTTTCAGGCCCAGGGAACAAAGCGGCGAGAAAAACAACAGAACCCTGGACCCTGTGGAGACCGAAATCTAGTGAGAGGAACGCGAACACACGGAAGAATGACATGATGTTGGATAGAAGGGCTTGGCCGAGACGTTCGGTCCCCGTGGGTGTGAGGGTGACTGAGAGTTCCGGTCTCGTCTGAGCAGTCAGGGATGCGCCTCCCAGGGGACCTCGGCCACGTTCCTCGGGGCCTCAGGCGCTCGGGACATGAGCATGGAGCCTTCCCAACAGTAGCGATGCTCAGGACTTAGAGGGTTCTGTCTAGACAGACAAACACCACGACTGGGAAACTTCTCTCTCGGTGTACTTAGGCCATGCCCATTATGGGCCTATGAGCCTTGTCCTTCTATCTGGCTTACTAGCAGGGCCGCTGGTAGAATGATTTCAGCCGCACAATATTCACTTATGCTTAGGACCGTATTAGGCTTTATTTCAGGAAGAGAGGCACAGCTTCCTTTCTGTGGCTATAATCATTTGCAGTGATTGTGACGGGGCTTACCCAGGCCCCAATGCATCCCACCCCTCCAGTAAATCGATGCCAGACTAATGAGTAATATTCATTATTTGATAGATAAACTCATAACCACAGCTCCCTCCGAAATCGCTCCACCGTCAAGCCAGTATTCGTACTGACATTCAGAGGGGCCCGTTCCTCAGGAAACCATAACACCACGGTGAAAGGTATGCAGCGAAATTTACCAAAGGAAATGCTCAGCTGGGGCTGGGAGAAAAGGTCAAGGCGATAAAATAAATTTGAGGAGAATATGGAAGCCCTTGTCAAGTTGCGCTTGGGATGTCTTGTTGACCTTTATGAGCAAGGCCAGGTTGCTTTAACATTTCAAAGCAATTGCTTTTTCTAAAATTTAGAAATATAAAAAAGCAGAAGTGTGGCAAATAGCACCTCATGTTTGATTGTAAGGTTGAGAAATTTTGAATTTAACTGGAGTCTGTCAATTTCTCTGTCCCTCTGCTTCTTCTGGGTCGTAAAATCAGTAAGCACCCTTTTCTGCACATGCTGAAACTTGTTTAAGATCCTGGATGTGTACATGACTTTATTTTAAAAATTTAATTGTCAAGCTAGATCTGCACCAGCACAGAAGCTGCACATGTTAAGATGGCACCGGTCACAGGACAGCTGTGAGGAGGTAGCGTGTCCCGTGAAAATGTTATCCTCTTTCCTCTTTTGGAAGAACTCAGGTCTCCTGCCACGTGACATTCCTTGGAAAGAGTATTCCAAAATTAACCTAACAATTTGGTTTCAACATATTATTGGTTTCCTTGATCGTTATTTTTAATTTTCTCTTGTTGCAAATATTATTTCTATTAACTGTCTTCTACATGTACGCAGGTGTAAATACACTGGCATCCCGGTAGGGGTGGGACCTCTCTCTGGGATACTCAGTTGCTTCTTGAGGCTCTGACATTTCAAACTTTAAGCGACGAAACGCTAACTATTTCCATGTGTTCACAACAGACTTCTGCCACACAGGCCCCTCAACAAGAGCTTGCTTTGTTTTACACCTTCCCCGACATCTCATAAGTACAATCCTCTACTACCCACCCAACAAAATAGTGTGAAGTGATTACGGGGAGTTTTAATTTGTAATTATAAGACATTTGTAACACAAATTAAATTTTCAATGAGGAGTGAGGAAAAGGTTACCGCCTCAAATTTTATTGCAAAAGCTTTACTGTGCCAGTAATTATCCATGGGAAAAAGTGGGGCAGGGTGAGTCGGTGGCTGCGAATCTCCATCCCAGGGTCCGTCACCTGCCGGTCAGAGAAGAGGGGACACGCTGCTGAGGGCGTCGGCTCATGAGAAACTAGAGCGAGCGTGAGGTGCGCGTGTCTCGCGTGGAGGAGCAATTCTTTAAGGCCACACATCACAGCGGGAGGCCGGAGGGGAGAAGGAACAAAACTTACCACAAATACGGGAGAAAAAAAAAAAAAAAAAACATGTGTTTAGACTTCATTTAGCATCCAGATTGATTATTTTGTGACTTTCGTGGTGGCAGCTGTTCTAATAACGGCCCTGGGACGGGTGATAAATGGTGCATCGGCCACAAGCGGGAAGATGAAGCGGGTACGAGAATGTTCACAGTGATTATTATACAAAAGAGGGTGAGGGAAGACCAGGGCGGGCGTGACCTCAGTGCCCTCGTGGGCGGAAACACATTCATACATTTGCAGAGGTAAACACTAAAACTACTTTGGGAGACAGAAAGAGAGAGGCAGAGCGGGGTTTATCTTCCAATTTTGGAATGATGCGCGGGTTCATTTTGACTGAGCGGAGGCTTCATAGCTTGAAAATTCTCCCCAGCGACCACAGACAGGTCCCGAGCGGCGCTCGCAGCGCCCTGGGGCCTCCGGAGCCGCCGACCCGTCTCACACCCGGGCAGAGCGGGCCGCTATGAGCAGCGGCTCCTCGGGGGATGCGTGTGTTGCCCAGCGAGAGTCTCCGGGCGCCGGCGCGGTGACAGTCCAGGGAGGAGCAGCTTACGTGACAACATTGTCTGGTACTATTTCCTCTCTCTCGCTGTCGGAATTCCCTTTCCCAGGGCCGGTAATCCGTGGGCTGCCGAGTGCTCATGTGCTCCCGCAAACTGCCTCCACGGGGCGGCGGGTAGCGATCCAGACACCCTCAGGGTCAGCCGTGGCGAATGGATCCTCCCCCGGGCAAGGCAGGCCACCCCTTGAGGTCGCCAGAATGATTGAGTCAGCTATGGACTATTCTGGTTTAATTTTTTTTAGATTAAAAAAGCTAAGAAGCTTTTTGACACTGAAAAAGGTACGTCCCATAGTCGGACCTTCTAATAGACTGAAAATTCATTAGATGTATAGCGGGTAAACTATGCATACATAAAGATTCCTTCCTACAAATGCAGGAATAAATATAGCTAAGTTAAATGTCATGACAGAGGGGACAAATTACTTTTAAAAATTTGTTAGCGTATTTTTGTGATATATAACAGTTACACTCATCTTGTGGGACTGGTAAATATACATATTGCATCTTAATCATTTTTACTCCGCCTTCCCTGCCCTCTCCTCTCCCCTCTCCTTCAGATCCCTTCCAAACTCTAGGGTTTACCTCCCCAATTTTTATTTATTCCTTCCTTCCTTTCTTTCTTCCTTCCTTCCTTCCTTTCTTCCTTCCTTCCTTCCTTCCTTCCTACCTTCCTTCCTTCCTTCCTCCCTTCCTTCCTCCTTTGTCCCTCCCTCTTCCTTCCTTCCTTCCTTTCTTCCTTCCTTCCTTCTTACCTTCCTTCCTTCCCTCCTCCCTTCCTTCCTCCTTTGTCCCTCCCTCTTCCTTCCTTCCTTCCTTCCTTTCTTCCTTCCTTCCTACCTTCCTTCCTTCCTTCCCTCCTCCCTTCCTCCTTTGTCCCTCCCTCTTCCTTCCTTCCTTCCTTCCTTTCTCCTTCCTTCCTTCCTTCCTTCCTTCCTTCCTTCCTTCCTTCCTTCCTTCTTCCTCTCTTGTTAGCACCAAGGATGAAGCTCAGGACCTTGTTTTTAGAGGACATGTACAATGTCACTGAGCTAAATCCCCAGCCCTCACCTCTCCATCTCTTAACATGTCTCTTTGATTTTGCTTGTTAAATCACTTATAATTTTGGCCTCTCCTGTTAGACAAACCATGCACTATTTAGCATTCCGTTAATGATGTATTTGGCTTAGTATTATGGTTTCCATCTCCGTCCATCTTCCTGCAAGTGAGTAAAATTTATCCTTCTTTATGGCTCAGTAGTACTCTACAGAATATGTCCACTACCTTTTTAAAATGTGTTTATCTGTTGGTGGACACAGAAGTAGCTTCCATGGTTCTTATGCATTGTGCTGCACAGGTATGCACCACCACAATAGGATGACTTTAGCTCTTACATGAAAATATCTAGAAAAAGTATATCTGGAATGCAATTTATATTTCTCTTATTTGAGCAATCTCCGCCCTGTTTTGCATGGTGGTTGTACAAGTTTACATGCTGACTGATAATGGGAAAGGGTTCCTTAATAATAGTCACCCTCGCTGCAGTGACATGAAGTCTCAGTGCTGTGTGAACCTGCATCTCTCTGTGCACCAAAGATGATGAACAGTGTTTACGTATTCGTTGGCCATCGCCTTTCCTCTTTCTTTTTGTCTTTTTCTTCTTCTTGTCTCGTTCTTCTCTTTCTTGTTCTTCTCCTCCTCCTTCTCCATCTTTTCCATCTTCTTCTTCCTCTTCTTCTTTTCCTCTTCCTCCTCCTTTTCTTGTTCTCCTGTCTGTCATTTAAAATTCGGAGAAAAGAGAAAGGACTTTTTTGTCTCCTAATACAAAGTATTGGGAAGTGGCAGGTGAGCTGATGAGCGTCGCCTCGTCCTCCAGCCCGCAGCGGCCCCTCCTCGGAAGGCAGAGGGCAGCGTCGCCGCTGTGAGCCTCCTCGGGGGAGCCCACAGAGGGACGCGGGGCCGAGGAGCCTCGGGTGACTTCAGACTGGCTCGTGTCAACAGAGACAAGCCGACCAAACCCAACCCCAGTGCCGCGGAGACGATGTCACTGACAGACGCGAGGAGGGGCCGTGCCACCGGCCCGGAGGGGCGCCGTGTTTAAGTCAGGTCTGTTTTCTGCTTTGATCACTTCAGTAAAAGTACTCACTTCTCCTGGCAGCAGCTTTATTCCCTTGTCAAAACGCAGGACAGATGCGACAGCTCACACGAACAAACAGAGCTAAGAAATGAGCAGATGATCATGATTGGATTTACAGTGGAGATTAAATTAGATGATCTTTCCCTTTTTATTTTGCAGCTCCATTAGGAAAAGGAATCAGGGTTTGATTAGATTTGTGGAAAAGCCTGGGGAATTCCTCTAACAGAAGCTGAAGTCGTGAGACTTGTGCTCTAGAGCAATCCTTCTACTGCCCATGTGAGCCAGGTTTGTGCCCACACTGGGTTCGTCACTTCTGTCCCTGCAAAAGATAAATGCTGTAATAACTCCCCTCCTCTGTCCATTATGTCCCATTCACCCATTCATTTATTCATTCATCAAACTAAGAACTACTCTTCATCCTGTGTGGGGGCAGGGAACACAGCTCTCACGGCAGTTTGCAGTCTGGGCAGGATTGCCTGAAGTACTCTCAGTGTGCTGCCCTTGTCTGGCCCTCCGGCAGCGCTCTAAACGAAGGGATTCGTGGACGTGGCGGCAGGGACTGCCCCTGGCTTGTTCTCCTTGACTGCCCAGCCTGTCCCTACTGGGCTCGCCAGTCTCCGCAGACACAGCCCATTAATGCCAAGAGTGCGGGAGTCTTGTCTTTCTTCCTCCTCTTAAGAGAGAGGCAGTCTCGCAGCATGGATTGTGACATCAGCTGTAGGATCTTTATAAATATCCTTTTTTTTTGGTGGTGGTGGTACCAGGGATCAAACTCAGGCCTTTGTAGATACCCATTTTTGCTGTTAAAGAGATCCCTCCTATTACTAGAGTTCTTCAAGAATAGATGTTGGAGTTTTGCCAAATGGTCGTTCCACTTCTGTTGAGATAGTTATACATTTTCCTCCTTCAAAAGCATTTATATACCAAAATACAAATACTTTTGGATTCAAATGAAATTCACTTTATACACAACAACCGTTTCAAAGAGCACAGTTCAGTGATAGCTAGTGTCTTCGCAGTGCTGTGAACAAACACCTGTCTTGAGTTTCAAAAATGTCCAGCACCCAGGAGAGGAACCCACATCCCTTGAGCAACTCTTCTTGGGTCCTTCTCTCCCCATCTCTGGCATCACTCGCTCTTTATGGAGTTGCCCACCCTGGATAGCTCTTATAAAATGATGCTCACAATACGTTTCCTTTTTCCTTGGATTCTTTCACTTAACGCATTATTTTTCAAGGATAATGCAAGTTGTAGTCTGGCTCATGTCTCATTTCTTTTGAGGGTCGAACATGCCATCATATGCCTTGTCCATGGCTGCCTATTTATTCTTCCCTCGCCGGGCATTTGGCTTGTTTCTCCTCTCGTCTACTCTGAATAACACTGCTGTAAATCATATACAAGTTTCTATATGAACACAAAAATCTAATGAATTTTTTATCTTGAGTGTGTAGCTAAGAATGAAACTGAAAGTTGGAATTTCTGTAATTAACACTGGGAGGAACTAGTAGCCATTTCCCTAGAACTGTACTGTTTCACACCTCAGAAGCAGTATATGAAAATTCTTGTTTCTCTAGGATCCGGGCAACATGTGTTAATTTCAGTGTTTTGGTTTGTCTAGGGCACCATTTAGGGGTCAGTAGAGGACCAGATGTAATATTATATGCGTATGACTATGTAAAGGACTTAGTAGGTGGGGTTACAAAAGTCATCTGCTGAATCTGGAGTGAAATAATTCACAGCAGACATACTCACGGTGCAAGCCCCTGCTGGAACACCAAAGTGTCTCCATAAGAAGCCTGCGAGAGCCAGGCACTAGTGTCCAAAGATAGGAGCCCCTTCAAAGAAGAAAAGGAAAGACTTTCCAGTCCGTCCTGGCTACCACCCTATCGGCAGGGCCCCCACTTGAGACTGGGTCTTCTGCTCAGTTTGTGGCCTCCCTGTCAGTCATCAAGACACACTTGGAGCTTTGCTAAGTTGTTAGGTGGCTGCACGACTCAAGTCAATGCTCACAACTAGCTTCTCACAAATGACTTCTTTCTGTCTCCTCTCTGTTTCTTCAAGTGATTTTCTTTTCTTTCAAAATTCTTATTACCACATATTCATAATACATAATGATCATGTTCATTGTGAGGAGCTGGTACACACACACAACACCTCCTTTTTTAACTCCCTCTTCTACCTCCATCCTTGGGACCCCTTCTCCTAGAGACCTTTCCTTGGTACGTTTGTATTACTTACTGATCGCATCCCTTGTAGACACTTGTTACATGCACATGACACATCATGGTTCCTATTCTTAAATTCCCTTTCCCTCCCTGTCCTTCCTCCCTGCCCCCTGGCTCCCTTCCTGTATGCCAAATAACTATATCTATATTTCTTTCTTTGTGGTTTCAATGTGTATTTACTTAATGATCAATGAAACTGAACATTTCTCATGCTCTTGTGGGTCATTTGTACATAATGTCTTTGGAGAAATGCCGATTAAAGTCTATCACTTCTTTCAAAAACTGAAATGTTTTTCTTTTTCCATGAATTGCAAGAATTCCTAAAGTCCCATAAGTATTCTAAGCCAGTACCTACTTTGTTTTTGCAAATATTTTTGTCCACCATTTAGGGTTTTTTTCTATTGAATCTTTATTGACACATTATATATAACATCATGATTACGCTCAACCTTGAGAACTTGTACCAGTGTATGACATGACTTAATTTCCATTTTTCCCCTTCCCTTACCCACTCTACAATCCCCTGCCCCTATATGCACATTTGTTTTCTTTTATTTATCAATTTTTTACCATCAAATTTTTTTCTTTTTCCTCCTTACCCCTTACTTACGAACTGAGCTGCTATAAACATGGGTGCACATGTGTCGTTGTGATGTGAATCTTATAATTCATTTAGTTTGTTTTTATACTTCCTTGGTAATAACCCTCGTATCACAAAAGGTTTTAATTTCAAAGAGGTCTAATATATTTTTTCTTCTTTAGGCACTTTTGATTTTGTTGTCAAATCTGAGCAACTGTGAACAAGTTCAAGGTTATATAAAATATCCTTATAATATCTCTCTAATAGTTTAATGCTTTTCTCTCACATTTAGGTCATGACCCATTTTGATTTATTGACTTGTCCTAATGATTAAATGTGATCACTATATTTCACATAAAGCAAAAGCTTAAAATGCACTGAGTTCTGTGTTATTTATTATTCAGACTCAAATCTATACTTCATTCCTTATAAATTGAACAAACTGGCCCCCGAATGAGTAGATTTCTTCCAGGTGACCACAGCAGATGCCTTTCTGTTTCTTCAAGTCTGCACTAAAGTCTGCTCAGGATTTTATCATATGTTCAAGAGTCTACATCTGCACCAGGCATGATGTCACACACTTGCAATCCTAGTACCCCGGGAGGCTGAGGCAGGTAGATTGCAAGTTTAAGCCCAGCCTGGTCAATTTAGTAACCTAGTGATACCCTGTCTCAAAATAACAAATTTTTTTTTTTTTTTTGCTTTTTGGAGACAGGGTCTCGCTTTGTAGTTCAGGCTGGCCCTGAGCTCACTATGGTGCCCAGGCAAGCCGCCGCGAACTCAGCAATCCTCCTGCCCCTGCCTCCCGAGTGCTGGGATGACAGGCGTGAGCCACCACGTAGGCATTGTGGTATGCGGTGTTGATTGTTGGTGGGCGTGTCTCCACACCCAGCATTGTATGCGGCTACCAGGGATCAAACTCAGGTCCTTGCGCTTGCGAGGCAGGCGCCGGAACCACTAAGCTAACCCTCCGGCCCCAACAAAAAATTTTAAAAGGCTGAGGATGAAGCTCAGTGTAAAGGTCCTGGGATCGTTGTAAATGAGTTCTAGAATGCATGATCAATATTTGAAATAGCAAATATTCAAAAGGAAGTGTAGTTTAGGGGTAAATAATGAGAGGAAAGAAAAAATTGATAGTTAAAAAAAGGAAACAAAGCTTCTGTATATAGGAGCAGGAGTGGGGCTTGTAGGATGGGTAGGGGAAGAGGAAAAGTGAAAATTAAGTTGTCACATACTGCTACAAATTCTCAATGTGGAGTGTAATCGTGATTGTATATATAATGTACCAATAAATTAAATTTTTTTAATAAAATATAATCCCAATCGAAAAAAAAAAAAAAAAGAAGGGCCAGAGATTTAGCTCAGTGGTTCTAGTGCCTGCCTCGCAAGCGAAGGGTCCTAAATTCAATCCGGGTAACCACATACAATGCTGGGCGTGGTGACTCACGCCCACCAGCCATCAATACCACATACCACAGTGCCAGGTGTGGTGGCTCACGCCTGTAATCCCGGCGCTCAGGAGGCACAGGCAGGAGGGTTGCTGTGAGTTCAAGGCTAGCTTGGGGTAATAGTGAGCTCAGGGCCAGCCTGAACTACAAAAGTGAGACTGTCTCAAAAACAAAAATAAAAACAAACTAACATATGGATCAAAATGCTCAGATAACATTTAAAATATTTTGGAGTAAATGAAATGAAAGTACAACTTATTAAAATATGCAACACAACAAAAATAGTACTTAGATGAAATTTTACAGTTTTTTTTTTTTTGAGACAGGGTCTCACTTTGTAGTTCAGGCTGGCTCTGAGCTCACTATGTAGCCCAGGCAAGCCTGAACTCAGCGATCCTCCTGTCTCTGCCTCCCAAGTGCTGGGATTACAGGCGTGAGCCACCACGCCCAGCAGAAATTTTACAGTTTTAAATGCACGAAATTAAGAAACATCTAAAATTGGAAATCTAATTCCTCATTTTAGGAAAATAGAGAAACAAAAATAATATAAAAAGCAGAGAAAGGGATTAAAAATTAAAACTGAGATCAATGAAGTTAAATGTAGGAAATCAAGAAAAAAATCAGCAAAAATTTAATTACTTGAAAATATTAATAAAATCCATAAACCTTAGCTTGGCCAACAAAAAAGAGGTAATACAAATTATCAATATTAGAAATAAAAGTCTAATATTTGAAATATTATATAAAGTTAATGATTTGCTTTGAAATTCACAAACCATTAAAATGAACAAAAGGAGAAGCAGGTGAGCTGAACAGGACTACGTCTGGTTAGAAAATTGAAGCAGATTAATAAACTCTCAAATTAGTAAACAACTGACCCAGATAGTCACACTTATAAAATTAACTTGTGAAAAGCTAAAAAAAAAAATTCTCTAAAACTTCTTCAAGAAAATAGAAGCAAAGAACACGTCCCAACTCATGCTATGAAGCAACCATTGTCTGATCCCAAACCAGGTGAGGACTTCACAAGCAAAGTGACACGTCAGGCCAGTGTCACTCGTGGGCATCAGCCCAAAAACACCGAACAAAATGTCACTCGGTCTAATCTTACAACGCACAACATGAACCTGCCACGGTGACTCAGTGGGTTGTACTGTGTCACGCAAGACTGGTTTAACCCTCAGAAACATCCACTGTCACAAAGGGCAAATGGAAAAATATACATTGTAGGGTTATACAAATTAACGCAGAGTGTATATTTACGGAGTACACTCAGTTTGTGACTAAAAGCATTCAGGAGAGCAGAGAGTGAAGAGCAGATCGCTAACTTCATAGCAAACCTGCAGTAAGGTCACAATTAAAGGCAAGAAGTAAAATGTAGCCCCGCAAAACAGAGCTGCCTCGTCACAGTTCTCAGCAAGAGAATGGAGGTTGTAGCTCGCAGAGACGGGGAGAAAAAGACGGAGAAGGTACACAGACTGGAAAGGAAGAAATAAAGGGCTTTAGTTCACAGATAACACAAAGCTTCTTAAAGATTCCCAGGGAAGTTTCCTTCTCCGGGAGGCAGAGGCAGGAGGGCCACAGAGTCCAGCCCAGACTAGGCCATTTGGCAACTCAGAGAGACCCTGCTTCAAAAGGAAAAGAAAGAAAGAAAGAAAGAAAGAAAGAAAGAAAGAAAGAAAGAAAGAAAGAAAGAAAGAAAGAAAGAAAGAAAGAAAGAAAGAAAGAAAGAAAGAGAGAAAGAGAGAAAGAGAGAAAGAGAGAAAGAGAGAAAGAGAGAAAGAGAGAAAGAGAGAAAGAGAGAAAGAGAGAAAGAGAGAAAGAGAGAAAGAAAGAAAGAGAGAAAGAAAGAAAGAAAGAAAAAGGTCTATGGATGCACCTCAGTGGGGAAGGCTGGCTTTTGTCCCTCGTGCCATCAAAACAGACAAACAACCTTAAAAGTAACTACTAAAAATATTCAAACTAATAACTGAATATTTTAAAGTCATGGTAGATGAGGTTAATACACTGATGTCAACTGCTTTTCTGTAGCGTAATAATAAATCTCTGATATTGGAAATTAAAAATACAGTGTCATTTAATATTCAGATAAAAATATTTGAATCTATCTAACAAAGCATATGTATTATTTGTACGCATAACTCTTACAAACACATCAAAGGATATCTGCAGAGTGGTAGCCTGTGTTACAGATTGGAAAATGTGATGCTTCCCATCTACCAGTTCCTCTCAAATTTATCTTCAGCTTCAACATGGACCAGTAAGTCTTCTGCAAAGGTCTGGCGTAGATATGAACACTGTTTTGACAGAAGGACAAACAGCCAACACTGAGAGGAAGCAAAACCCTGCAGGAGGGACAGGAACCCCCCCCCAGCCCAGGGTCAGGGTAAAGCTGCAGCCAGCTAGGTTCTGGGGCAAGGACAGATGTATAAATCTGTGCAATAGTGCAGGAACTCTGCATGCACACGCAGACACACACACACATGCACGCACATGCACGCACACACGCACTGGTGGAACTTATCAAAGGAAAGTGTAAGACCATAGATAAGGTCTCCAAAGTCCAGATCTGGAACAGTATGGACACTGGAATATATGAATGCTGTTGAGTTATAACAAAGGTAAAAGATAAACATCCACGATTATATACCAGTGTAAATAAATTATGGAATGAATGAATGAATGAGGGACTATGAACTGATCTTCATGCAGAAGATTCTCCAACTTAAAAGAGGAGCTGTTGTTCCCCACTCCTTACGCACAGACTGCGCCCCAGGACAGGTAACACAGGGTGGGAGGGAAGGGAAAAGAGACTGGAGGAATCTGACAAATAAACCCTCAGCTAAGAAACGGTCAGGGATTCATCCAGATTTCTCCGGGGCTGGGGACTTTAATGCTGCTTGATTGCAACTCAGTCCCGAGTGAGGTCTTGTTTCCTGCTGGTTTGTGCTGACAGCTTGGGACCGTGTGAGTCAATAAGTTGACACCGAAAGTCAACTTTTGGAAGATAATTACTCAGGATTCTTTGGGTATGAAAACTATGATGTGTCCAGGTGAAGTGTGCACTAGAACCTCTGGCCCTTGGGTTCCCCAGGGAGATCCTGACCTCTGCCACGTCCTTCACGTAGAACTGTGATGAGTTTAGCCCCTGTTCTTTCTGTTGTGCGAATCATTAAACCCAGGTCGCTCCGCAGCACCTCAAGAGCACAGCATCGCCCGGGTGAGCAGGGACCAGCCAGAGCTGACGGGAATCCTGTCGCCTAATGATTTCCGTCTTTCACCTCTCATTAGGGACCATTTTCGAGCCCTGCAGGGCTGTCGGTGTGGCCCTCCTGCCACGTGGGGTGACTGTCAAATATTTGCACTGCGGCTGTCAGGAAAACAAGAACAGCCCCTGGATCCAAAGCCCTCGAGGTCCAGCGGGTGTGAGCAAAACCGGTGCTGAGTTTGGGGATGATCCCTGCCCGTTCGGGCTAGTAAATGTGAATGAAGATGTAAAAATTCTCAACAAACTTACTAGTAAGCCAAACTCAAGTGTGTAAGAAAATGATCACACGAAATGATCAAATGGGGTTCACGTCTGAGATGCAAAATGTTTCGACATGAACCAGTTGAGGGCTGGGAATTTAGCTCAAGTATAACTGCACCAACCTTGCCAGCACAAGAGCCCGAGTTTAGTCCCCGGTACCACACACACACACACACACACACACACACACACACACACAAGGCCAGTTGACAATGGCAATATATCACTTCAATACTGTGAACAATAAAATCTTATAAGCATTGCAATAGTTGTAGGAAAAGGAACTGGCAGAGCCCAACAAAGGCAAGTCAACAAGTTAGTTTGATAAAAATTCTCAGAAAATTAAATATAAAGGAAATACATCTCAACATAAACAGGCCATATATCATAAGCCCCAAACTAACATCGTGCTTGAATGAAAAGTTGAACGTTTCTTTAATATTAGGCAAACTAAGATGTTCACACAGACCATGTATATCCAATATGGTACTGGAAGTCCTGGGCAGAATAATTAGGCAAAAACGTAAACCCAAGGCATCGAAATTAGAAAGGAAGAAGTAAAACTGTCTGTGCAGATTATATGATTTTTCTATATGGACTACCTAAAAACTTCACCAAAAAATGTTAGGACACATGAACAAATTTAATAAATCTGTATACAAAAAAAAATCTGTAGTGCTTCTATATACAAAGTAGTAATAAAGAAAAAAGAAAGTAATGCTATTTGCAGTAAGTTCCAAAAATACAGTAGTGGAGTCTTCCATGACCTGCTGGTTTGTTTGCCACGGTCCCGTGGGCTCTGGTTCCCAGCGCTTTGGCTAGTGATAGTCGGTGGGGGTCGAAAAGCGGACCCTGGAACGTTCGCGAAAAAAACGATTCACAAGTTTCGGTTGTGCCGCACGGTGAGTGCTGCGGTGAGATCTCAGGTCCGGCGTCGTCGCTCCTGAGGAGAAGCGCACCCGTGACCAGGGTGTCCTCGCCTTGCATCTTCTTTTCCTTAGTGCCTCAGTACCTGCCATGATCATCAGAGGGACTGTCGCCGTGTCCAAGGGCTCAGGCTCACGTACCTCTTATTTTATTCAATAAGGGCCTTAAAGCCCCGAAGTAACGGTACTAACAATGATGCGATCGCAAAGAGCAGCTGCAGTGTTCTTCCTCTGAGTGAAAAGATGAAAGGTCTCTATTCAATAGAAACAGGGAAACATTGTAGGCTGAAGTTGCTAAGATATACGTGGCAAGAATCAATCTTCTCTCCAAGACGTCATTAAGAAGGCAAAAGAAATTCATGCCAGCTTTTCTATTTCACCTCAGACTGCAAAAATGATGACTACAGTGTGATAAATGGTTATTCATTCCCTTCTTTTCATCTCAGCCAATAGGTATTATATTATTTTACATCGTCACAAGAAGTAGAGCATAAGATATTTTGAGAAGGAGAGATAGAGAACACATTCACTTGTTTCATTTTATTGCTCTAGTTACATTTCTTGCTAATTGTTAATACTGTCTTGTACTTTCTAATTTAAACTCTTTAGGTAGGTATGTATTGTGGGAAACTTTAGATACGGAGTTCAATGCTATTTTATTTTCAATGGATAAGGCAAAATTACCATAGTCAAGAATAAATTTAATGAGGAGCTCATGGATGCTTTCAATAAAATGATGATGAAAGCAGATGAAGACAAAATACAAGCAAAGATATTTTAGGTCCTTCTATTAAAAAAAATCAGTATCACCAAATGTCAGTAGCATCCAGTCTGATCCACAGATTCAGCACAAACATGATCAAAACTTTAAGACCACTTTTAACAAAACTAGGAAAAATGTTTCTCAAACACAAATTAAACCACGGGAACCTGAATAGCCAAAGCACTACTGAGCAGAAGAAACCAAAACAAAACAAAATAAAAACCAAACCAGGAAGTGCTTCCAGAGTGGGCGGGGCTTAAAATGCATGCGCACATGCCAACTCCCAGGGTGAGCAGGTATTCATCAAGTATCACAATTATGTTTTCCATAAATGTATTTTATTTAGAAAAATATAAAATACATTAATCAAAGCAACATGTTACTGGCATAAAAACAGCTGCACGGGATCAGTGCATCAGAACACAGAATCCAAAATAAATCAGAGCATGTCTGTCCAGCTGGTCCTCTCGCAAATCACCCGAGGCTGTGCCTGGGGCCCGCAGAGGTGTCTTAAAAGAGTGTCCTGGGAAATACACACAGCACGCAGAGAAACGGGCCGGGCTCTTCCTCGCCCTGCGTACGAGAGACAAGTCTAAGACTGAAACATAAGCTCTGACGCAGTGAAATGAGAAAACCAGGGGAAATTTCTCTGACGCTGGTTTGAGCAAAGATGTTGGATTGCGAGCCTCAGTATATACCCGCAGAACTAAAAGAAAAATGGGAAGGAGTCTAACTGAAGGGGGTTCCCAGAGCAAGTCAAACCGAGCGAGTTCAGGCAGCTGCCGAGTCTTCCACCTCAGCTGCCCTCAGAACGGCTGCAGAACCGGCATCCGCAGGGCCTCCAGCGTCTTGTGCAAAATGGTTCGTTTCGCTCACTGCCCGCGTCTCCCGGGCAGCGGGAATGGCCTCTGATCACTCCCCCCGCCTCTGGCCATGGAAGCCAACGGGAGCAGCTGCTGGCCTCTCTGTCTGGGGACGAAATGACGAGGAAAAAGGTGCCTGCAGCTGTTCCCCCGAAGCCGGTGCCTGTCTCCCCGTCGCTGGCGCCACAGACCCGGCCCACAGGTGCGGGCCGCCGTGCGTGTTGGTCCAGCCGTCAGGCTTCTCCAGCTCCTGCTCGGGGCGGCCGGGCCGGGACCCCGCTCTGCGCTTCTGCTCTGGGCTCACCCTGTCTTGTGAGGAGCCCCGAGAGGAAGAGCAGGGACAGCGGAGGCCGCCCCCCGGGCACTGGCCCTGCACCGCCGCCCGCGGACACACCTCGCCCTGGGCTGCCGTTCCCCTCTCTGTGCAGTCAGGCCACGTTCCAGGGGGACCCCGAGATGCAGCCCCCTTCCCCGGGGACTGCCCGCTGTCTCCGGTGCCCGCTCACCACCCGGTGGTCGATGGAGGAGTAACTGAGCCTTCGAGCTCAGAGCTGGTGTCTGGAAGGCAGCACTTGGCTCGGAAAAGCAGTCAGCTCCCAGCGCGTCCTGGCTGTGAAAACCCGGGACTCTCACTCCGGGAAATCCGCCCTTCCGTTGCGGAAGGCACCGACTAAACAAGAAATGGAAAGTGCCTACAGGAATGAAGATAATTGTTACGATTTACATCTATGAGGGTGTATTGGCGAATGAATGATATTAACAGGGCGCATCTTCAATGTTAAGTACTATTTATTTGCTCAGAGTCAATACTGGTTTCCTGGCCCAGCAAAATAAGTAGCTGTGGAGGATATGAAAGACCGAGTGCTGACAGGAGAAAACATGTTAGTGTAAATAAGCACATAGGAATCCAAAGGGCCACCATGCAGTGATCACATACAGAAAGTGTGAGTCCAAGTTACAAAAAGCCATTAAAAAACGAAGAAAAAAGAGAGACAAGAAGAAGTGAATCTGAACCACCCATTTAGAAAACAGCAATAGCATCATAAAAGGATTCGGGTGCGTTTTTCGTTTAAGGGGTGGAATCATAGTAAACTGCTTTAAATTGACGCAGTACAATATGTCTTATTTATCATTTTAAAGCTTTGTTTTCTTCCTAGTGACCCGGCACCTGATTTCTTAGACATGTAGCACACCTGGAACATAGAAAAGTTGCAGAAATCCCCGCGAGTTAGGCGGTGGGATCACAGAGGACTCCGCCAGCGGTGAGGCGAGCGTTCACGGACCGGAGAATGCTTCCCTGAGGGAGAGGCGGGCGCGGCCCTCGGCGCCAGGCTGCGGGCGACTCGGCCCTGGCTGCTCGTCGGGACAGTTGGCTCCGAACGAGGCAGGTGCACCTGGGATAATCGTAGTTCGGTGCCAGTTTTATGTCATTTCGCGACCGTCATTTGTTCTAAGTGTCTGCACGCTGGACTCAGACAGGATTGATACTTTGAAAAGGGCGACTGCATCTAAAATAGGTAAGTCGCCGGACGACGAGTGTGCCTTTCCCTCTCGAGTGGGAGAGCGAAGGCTGGACGCTGGAGGGGCAGCGGCGTCAGTGCGTGGAAGAACCTCCCGCTCTGCCTTCTGGGTCCTGTCCTGCTGCGGGTAGGATTTCACCCGTGTTTCCACCCACGCAGCTGTAAAATCAAGAGCCTCTGACATGGTTCTCGCCATAGCGTTTCTTCCTGGATGGTTCCCACGCCTCGCGCCGTCCACAGGTCATTAGCCAAGTGGCACCGTGGGCGCGACTCACCAGTGACATTTCATGTTAATGTAAAAGCTGGTATAGTTATGGTATAGTTGTGTTTTTAGGTAAAGGAGCTAAGAAGTGAGAAGGAAGACAGCGTCTAAAATTGAGAAAAACACGTAGCTGGGCATCGAATGCTCCCTTGAAGGTAGCAGGCTCGGCTGGAAAGGCGATTGCGCTGTCCTGCTGGCGCCTTGTGACAGGCTCTGTATCATCCTGAGACACTTCTCAGGGTTGCCCGTGGAGCGAGCCGCAGCAGAGCCTGGGCGGGAATCATGGCGCCGCGTGGGTGCCCGGTCTCCAGTGTGACCGCTCGGGGCAAAGCGGGCCTCGCCACGGGCGGCCCCGTGACTTGCATTTCCAAGCGCCGCGCGCGCATCTCTACACACTTAACTGAGAACACGGTCCCGCGCCCCGACGCACGGCGATACGCCGCGTGGCAAAGGGACACAGCCTGTACACACAGCGCAGCCTGCGGCGGCGGGACCACAGCCGCCTGCAAACCCCACGGGCTCAGTCCACACACAGCAGCCTCTTCACATTTCAAGCACAGGAAGTCGGTGCCCCCCGCAGCCCTCACCTCCCGTAAGAGGCCACGTGCCACAAATACCTCTCTCTCCAGTTTCCCGCAGTGCCGCCCGCAGCTAGGACGCTCAGCATGCACGCCTTCCTGGAGGGTCACTTATCAGGGGCTCAGAAACACCAGCTTCCAGACCAGCTGCGGCTCTGCAAGAGGCATTTCTATGGCGCCATGACCCTGCTACACATTTTTATTTTTATTTATCTGTTTCAACTTTTCCCCACTCTGCTTTGACTCCATCGTTTTCTGTATATTTCTTTTAAGTGGCTCAAGTGGGTAAAGGAACAAATAGCAACTCCAGTCTTTTTTTTTTTTTTCAAAAAAAAATAGCCTAATTATCATTCTTGGATTTGGTGACCAGACCTGGGTTCCTGCATTTGGTCCAGGATGCAACCCCGCCCCCAGGGCAGGCAGCAGGACAGGAAAGCAGGCGCCAGAGTTGCTTCCAGTCCAACAGCTCAAAAGAAAAATTCAGCTTTCCTACCCTTACTTCTAGAATACCCAGCTCAATTTCCTGCTTTTCTTCGCAAACCCATTACCATTCTGAAAACTCAAATAATTAATTATATATCCTTTGGTCACCAGCAAGATCATCTTAGAGAAAAGTGAGATTTGTTGATAGCATTTCACCAGGTAATTCTTATACTTAATGATTCAATGAGCCACAGCCCGGTGTAATGGT